>PVHT021183555.1:29494619-29506235 GCA_004024745.2 Catagonus wagneri
GATAAAATAATGTCATTTGCAGCAACATGGATGGAATTAGAAACCCTCATACTGAGTGAAGCAAGTCAGAAGGAGAAAGACAGATGTCATATGAAATCTCTTATAACTGGAGTCTAAAACAGTGCACAAATGAACATCTCAACAGAAAAGAAAATCACGAACTTGGGGAACAGACTTGTGGTTGCCAAGGGGGTGGGGGAGGGGTGGGGTGGGGTGGGAGGGAATGGGGATAACTACTGCTTTAATGATGGAATAGCAAGGAGCTCCAACTGTAATGCACGGGGAACTATATCTAATTACATGTGACAAATCCATATATGTACATGTAATCGGGTCACCACATGGTGCAGTTGGAAAATCTGACAGAAATCTGTAAACCAGCTATAATGCAAAAAAAAAAAGAAATGTTTCTAAAAAAAAAATAAAAAAAATAAGTTACCCCAGAAGAATTTCCTAAATATTTCAAAGAAATGTTATAATTTTTTATCATATGCTAAATTTATATGACTTCCTGTATTTCTGAATTTTCCATTCTGTCACACTGCCTATATGTTTATTCATATTGGAAAAAACCCTGTTTTATCTGTTATATATACATTTATAAAACAATTTTCAGTTTCCACTTTAAATAACCCAATTAGACAAATTTAAAGTATTTTACTGACTCTTTTATGCACTGTAATTCCAAATTAAGTGGAATAATTTTGTCAAGTATGGAGAATCCCTTAACAATAGTGATTGTAATTGCTTTTCTAAGTCAGTCAGCCACTTGGAAAATGAAAGAACAAACATTGTATTATTTTGTTTTTCCATTAGGAACATGCTCTTTAAATCTTCTTTCTACCCAGCTTTTCTCGTTTATCTAAAGATGAATTTCTTGGTTTTATTCATATAGGCTGTGCTTAGGATTTCACAGCCTATGTGAATATAGACCTATTTGCTATAGGTCTAGATATTTTTGCAGGTGATTTTTTTTTTTTCTCTTTAGGGTCATATGGAGGTTAGGAGTCAAATTGGAGCTGCAGTTGCCGGCCACAGTTCAAGGCAATGCTGGATCCTTAACCCACTGATCAAGGCCAGCGATCGAACTCACCATCTTCATGGATCCTAGCTGGGACTGTTAACTGATGAGCCATGAAAGGAACTCCCCAGGTGATGTTTTAAATTGTGGTTTAATATTTTTAAATAGCTATAGTTCTTAATTATATTTAATCTAATTGACATATTTCTTTCCTGTGTGACTACCTCACTAGAGTTCATCCATCTATTTAACAATTAAACGAAAACTTTTGAGTGTCTATTTTCCTAAGCAAATAATCTTGTCATCAGAAATGAATGGTAATTATGCTGACATAAAGTTGTGTGTAATAGTCTCATAATTTTTACTCTTCTCTACACGTGTTTTTACATGCATCCTGTTCCTGGTCCAGGCTACTGTGCATAGTCAGCAGGTCACTACAATCCGGGGTCAGTCTTATTCAGAGTTCTTGGTCTGCTTCTGATCTGGTCCCTTGGAAAGAATGGTTCCCATTTCATTCTTCCAAATTATGCTCCTTTTCCTCCTATCAAATTCCATCCTTCTATAGACAGATGCCTAGTGTTAAGGAAGTATAACTGGTTTCTTTTTTCTCTTCTGCCTTCTGCCCCCACTGCTCACTTGATCTATTTAACCTTGGTTTTTGACTCTGCCAAGATTGAAGCCTAGAGGGAAGGTAAGGAGGTAAGTGAAAATTTCCTCTTTTGATTAGCAAGTCTGCTAATTTTAACGTTGGGATTCCCTAGAATTGCTAGAATTTCAACCAGACTCTCTCTCTTGGATGTCTTCAGGAGTTCTCTGAGAAAATCTCTCCCCCACTGCTGAGGATTCAAGCATTACATCTTTTCTTTGATTGTGTAAGTCTGCCCACCCACACAGCCTCCTTCACCAGGTTGTAAGGATGCCAGATCTCTTTGAAACATGGATTATACACGGTCCACAGGTAACACACATTCCTTGTCCTGGCAAACTCAGGATGGTGATGGTTGCACGTATCTGCGAATATCCTAAAAACTACTGAATTGTATACTTTAAGGGGATGAATTAATTGGTATGTGACTTATTTTGATCCAGTTGTTTTTTTTAAAAGAAAGCCCCTATGAACTGTGCAATTTCTGCCTTATTAAAAGCAAGAAAAGTAGAAGGCAATCACATTTATTTTTAAGAAATGTGTGTCAGGCAGTTTAGACAGCCAGGAGTGAAAGAGCAAATAAGTACATAGTCATACCAGGCTTGTGAATTTGTTTTTAAGAATCAAGGATCAAGACCCACTCTATCAAGACCCACTCTATCAAAGCATGAAGTCACAATTCCAGTGAAAATAAAGCAAACTGTTGGTCAAAATTAGAAATAAAAAAGAAAAAGCCTGGTAAACAAAGACTCAGGAGAAACAGAGACTTTAAAAACAGATAATTTTAAAATGCTAAATCCTGAAGGAGAATGGTATTATCTCATTTTGATTTTTCTCTATAAAATATTTAGTGAATACATGTTTTGAGTTATCCAAATGAGTCACTGATTCTACTTTAATTCCTAGCTGCCTGCTTTCCTAAGTACAAGCCAAGTGACTCTGATGTGCCATCAGGCACCGTGATACCGAGCACCTGCCTTAGGTAGTGTGGTTGCATTTCAACCAAGGAAGAAGTCTTGACAAAAATGAGTCTAAAGGGGAAAACGTATTAATTGATGAAGTCAAACCCTCAACTTATCCTTTTGAACTTTGGGGAAAGAGATCAGTGCCCACACATCCATACTCACAAAATTTAAAGAAAAAATAATGGGGCATTTGCAGAGTTGACATTGCTTTCTGTTTACCATGCCTCTATTTCAGCAAGTCATGGCATTGTACAGTCATGAGTCAATCTGCATTATTGCAAAACACTCTCATGAAGGAGATATAAAGAACCGAGGAAGAACAGAATGGTGTTTTCTTATGTTGCTCTATGGGCCTTGTAGATGTCAGCATCCTGCTGATTTTTAAATTCTGTACAATCTATGGATACAACGATAGAAGAAAGAAAACCATTTATTATAGTGCAGGGAGCTTACCGGTGTGCTGCTGATCTCTGTTGCCCACCGTTGCCATGGGAACAACATCCACTGTGCAAAAGGACTCAGTAGTTGTAACTACTCAGTGTTGCTGTGTCTTTGAAAGGAATGCAGGGCTGCTGAGTTGGAGGCATCATAGATGGGCTTAAATTTTGAAACTTCGCAAGAGAATTTTAATGCTAGTTTAGAGCAGATTTTTAAATTCATATTTAAGGAACAATTAGTAAGATAAGCTAGGGATGGGGAAAAGAAAGTTACAGATCTGTTTTTTCACTTCTGTAACTTTTGATGCAATTCTTTATCACCTGAATAAATAATAATGAATTATTTGTCCATAGGAAGAAAATTTTCAAAGCAGTACAGTGTATTTTGACTTTATAGAACGTTTGATAGCTATACTTTATAGCTGACCATCTGCTAATAAAATTACAGTGCAGCACAATAAACACTGGAGGGGAAATTTCTCTTTTTTTCACGTTGTCAAAAAATATATGTGACTAAGAGCTGTATACTGCTTTGGAATAGTCCACTATTTTCTCAATTTTCAATTGTAATCCAATTACTGTTACTTTTAGCTCAGTGGATTTTGAAGAACTGAAAAGTATGAAGCTTAGCCCACAATGAAATACCTTTCTTTTTCTTCAAGACATTTCTAATCTTACCATATTGAAGGCACTTGTACATTTTTATTTACCTCATGTTCAAATAAATGAGCTAGAAAACTGGGTCAGAAAGAGGAATGGCAGTCCTTGTTCTATGTATTATGAAGGAGATCAGGAAGTAACAGCTCCTCATCTACTGCAAATCCTCACCTGACGGCTTAGTGTAACTTAATGAACCCAAGACGACACTGATTAGCCCCTCTTTACATTCATGGTCATGAATATAAACTGAGCATTACTGCTGTCTGCAATCATGACATACTTCCTTCACTAGACAGTCATTTCTTTCTTTCTTTCTTTCTTTCTTTCTTTCTTTCTTTCTTTCTTTCTTTCTTTCTTTCTTTCTTTCTTTCTTTCTTTTTCTTTTTTTTAGGGCGTATGGAAGTTCCCAGGCTAGTGGTCGAATCAGAGCTGTAGCTTCCAGCCACAGCCACAACCACAGCAGTAACAGATCAGAACTGTGAGTGCAACCTACACCACAGCTCACGGCAAGGCCAGATCCTTAACCTGCTGAGCAAGGCCAGGAATTGAACCTGCATCCTCATGGTTGCTAGTCAGATTCGTTTCTGCTGGGCCATGATGGGAACTCCTACACAGTTATTTCACATATCTCTTCTGTCCTTAAATTTCCAACATTCTCCCCATTTTCACTGTCAGCTGATGAATTTGTTTTGTCCTCTACTATAAGGTACAAGCAGTAAGAAGAAAACCACCAGAGTCTTACTACATTTACCCCCCACATGACAGCAATCTGTGCTATAAGTTCTGTCATCCTGCCTTTTTGTTTGTTTGTTCGTTTGTTTTTTAGGGCCACACCCACAGCACATAGAGGTTCCCAGGCTAGGGGTCGAATTGGAGCTGCAGCTGCCGGCCTACGCCACAGCCACAGCAACAAGGGATCCAAGCCACGTCTACAGCCTACAGCACAGCTCACAGCAACACCAGATCCTTAACACACTAAGCAAGGCCAGGGATCGAACCCCCAACCTCATTGTTCCTACTTGGATTCGTTTCTGCTCTGCCATGATGGGAACTCCCATTCTGCCTTTTATTAGGATGAAATATATGATTTATCTAAAGGCAATTTTCTCTGTGTCTTAGCCCCTCTTTCCTATAAACGGATCCAAAGTCCTTCCCATGACCGCTTCACTATTAATTTCCCCTTTATTGCATTTTCCCAATAAGTACAGTCATGCTATAAATACTACCTTTAAAAAATTCTCATCTTCAAATTTAAGAGATGCTTACACTCTCTGTCTCTAACTTTCCCTGTCATCCTCCTACACCCATTTCAGTCGACTCTCCTCCACTCCACCATGCCTGTGTCGATGTCACAGATGATGTGACTCTTTAATCCAGTGGTCAATCCTCAGACCTCACTTGACCTTGTCTGTGAGCCACAAAGAACAACTGGTAACTTTCCTTCTAGAAACATTCACTTGGCTTTCAAAGCACTACACTGATTTTTCTGCTGAGTCTCACTTTGCCACATCCACCACTTTCACCCAACATCTCCTCATAGGATGCCCCAAGTCTCAGTCTTTGGGCCTTTTCTCCCCCTATACCTACGACCTTTTCTGTGCTTTGTTGATCTCACTTTGTCTTAAGCATGCACATACCAACTATATGATGTCTATCTGTAAATATCTATCTCCAGTCCAGAATTTGCTTCTAAACTTCAGACACACATGCCCAGCTACCTGCATATCTCCACTTGGAAGTCTAAGTAGGTTGGTAGGCTGACTGGCCTCATACATGAAGGGCAAGGAGAGACAGAAAAGAGGCAGACACCCCAGAGGGGAAGATGTCTAGGATAACAAGCAAGGGAACTTCTTATGAGGCTTGTCTTGAACGCTGCAAGTATTCACACCTGAACCAGAATAGTGGCGTAGGGGTTGGGAGGGAGTGGTTTAGAAGCTGGCACATCAGACTGTCTGGGAGTGTGTTCCAATTTCATCAAACACCTCACCTACACTGAGTGAGCTCTAGGTATAGTGATGACACGTCAGGTTTGGGAAGTTTTAAAAAAAGTGCTCATAATTGAGTAAAGATCATCAGGTGACTTTTAATATCCCTCCCCACTTTTATAATCATCAAACTATAAGATGTGGAAGAGGTAAAAAAGAATCCCTCAGAAAATTGCCTTTAGATAAATCAAGGTTAAAAAAAAAATCACTCCAAGCAACAGAATCAAAAGAAAAAAAAGTGGGATTTCACCAAACTAAAAGCTTCTGCAAAGAAAAACAAACAATCAACATAATGAAAAGGCAGCCTACCAAACAGGAGAAAATATTTGCCAACCATGTATCTGGTAAGTGGTTAGTATTCGAAATATACGAGGAACACATACAATTCAAAAGTCCAAAAACAAACAATTAAATGTTAAAATGGGCAAAAGATCTGAACATTTTTTCCAAAGAAAATATACAGATGTCAACAGCTACCTGAAAAGGCACTCAACATCTCTAGTCATCAGGGAAACACAAGTCAAAACTACAATGAGATACCACCTCATACCTGTTAGGATAGCTATGATCAGAAAGACAAAAAATAGCAAGTGTGGGCGAGGATGTGGAGAAAAGGGATCATTTGTACACTG
Source organism: Catagonus wagneri (assembly GCA_004024745.2). Lineage (NCBI taxonomy): Eukaryota > Metazoa > Chordata > Mammalia > Artiodactyla > Tayassuidae > Catagonus > Catagonus wagneri. Next base: position 29,500,966 of record PVHT021183555.1, read on the forward strand.
TTGGTGGGAATGCATATTGGGTAAAACCACTATGGAGAACATTATGGAGTTTCCTCAAAAAACTAAAAAAAGAACTATCATTTGGCCCAGAAATTCCACTTCTGGGTATTTATCTGAAGGAAATGAAATTAAGAAGAGGTATCTGCATCCACAAGTTTATTGCAGCATAGGCTTGAAAACATCCTGAGTCCAGCAATGGATAACTTGATAAAGAAAATGTGGAATATATATAGGAATATTGTTCATCCATAAAAACAGAAAATCCTATCAGTTTATCCATTCAATCGATGGATGAAACTCAAGGCCATTATTTTAAATGAAGTCAGAGAAAAACAAATACTGCATGATCTCATTCATATGTGAAAATTAAAGCATTAACTCATAGAAGCAGAGAAGAGATTGGTGATGGAGTGGTGGGATGGGTTACGGGGTGGGGGGACAAAGGTCAAAGGGTATAAACTTCCAGTTATAAGATGAGTAAGTTCTTGGAGTTCCTGTCGTGGCACAGCGGAAATGAATCCGACTAGGAACCATGAGGTCGTGAGTTTGATTCCTGGCCTTGCTCAGTGGATTGAGGATCCAGCGTTGCCATGAGCTGTAGTGTAGGTCACAGACACAGCTTGATGTGGCGTGGCGTGGCATGGCATGGCATGGCTGTGGCTGTGGCATAGGCCAGCAGCTGTAGCTCCAATTAGACCCCTAGCCTGGAAACCTCCATATGCCGCAAGTGCGGCCCCAAAAAGCAAAATAAATAAATAAATAAATAAATAAGATGAATAAGTTCTGAGAATCTACCATACAGAATGGTGACTACAGTTAAAGTACACTATTGTATATTTGAAAGTGGCCAAGAAAGTAAATTATTTTGCAATATATATATATATACATTATGTTTTATATCTTACAGGTACACAATTTGGTGTGCCAATTATATCGCAATAAAGCTGGGAAAAATGAGAGGTAAATCAAAAGAAAATTTAAGGTATTTATCCTGAAAAAATTACTCACTAGAAATCAAACTAGTGTGTAGAAATGTGGGGACCTGGGAACTTCTGAGAAGGGAGTTGGGTGAAACTTGTTCAATGTATTACATCACATTTCTGCTAGAAGTTTGGGGCATTTTACAGTCTTCCTAAGCCTTGAGTTCCCCGATCATTTTGAAGTCAAAAGGGACTAGGTTGAATGTGGGAAGGGCAGGCAATAAAAGCCATCCTAGGCTTCCAGGAGAGCAGGAGCCAGGAGTGCAGGCAGGAGACTCACTCTCCAAGGCTCATCTTGAGAGATGAGCAGTGCCTGCAAGTCTGTTTTATGCATCAGGCTTCTTGTTATAAAAGGGATTGTGAGAACTTAAGTAAAGCTCTTATACCTCATTCAGAGGGACTTTAGAGAGAAAATCAAGGTTATCTGATTTGTTACTACAATTTTACTTGAGCTGGGACTGCAGTGGTAAGCCCTTTGTGAGAATTTCTTCTTACCTACTGTAAAAGGTATTCTAAGCTGCCAAAGTTATTTCTAATTTTTAGTTATTTAACAAGAAGAAAGGTGTAGTTGAAAGTATGAGGACCACACTAAGACATCCCATGAACTAATTTTGGAGAATGATTTTCCTTCTAGTAGGAAATCTTAACCTGAATCTCTGTTGTTTTCAGGTTGTTATCACTCCCCAGGATGGTTTACCAGGTCACAATGACCACCTGGCCTGGTCACACTGCTTCAAGTGCCCTCGTTTAGGGCAAAGGCTCTGCTCAAGTCCCTCTTCAGGCTGCTGTCTTGAAAGCAGGAGAGAAAACTACATATATAAGTATAATGTTTTATGTTATATATACATATTTCTATATATTATAGATTCCCATATATACTATACATTTTTCTAGAATTATAAATATAATTGTCCTGAACAAGTGGTTAACACAAGTTTGGTAATCTATTTGCATCAGTCCCGGAGATTAATTCCGGTATCTGTGGGACCGCAAGCCCTGCTGAGGCCTTGCTCTGTGTCAGCTTCCCTGTGGGACAAAAATGTTCAAGCAGCCCTTTCTGGAACGTCACCAATCATTATGTCACTGTGGAAGAGGAAAAGGAGGAGAAAAATTCTATACCCATAAACACATGTATGTATACACATATGTGCACGCACACACACATGTATAATGCATATGTGCCACATGCATAAATACAAACATGTATACAGAGACAAACACACAGATACATTTATGTGTATGTATGTGTGCAATGTGTATAATAAAAACATCACTGTAAAAATCTAACAAAGTAACAGTTCCAGGGTCTATCAAGAAGCAAAGGGAAACCAAATGTATGTTAGTGACATACTGGAGCTGGCTGCAATGCTTACAAGAGCCAATTATTTGCATTTCTTTCCAACCCCAAGTTCACTCAGTGACTTCACTGGAGCTGCTTGAAACCAGCCCTGGGGGGAGCATTTACATCACAGACATTAGCCCACACCAGAGGTCAGGGCCGAGTGAGGACCCCTTCCTCTCCAGCACACCCCTGCTTCAAAGGTAGCAAATGACTAGTCATCCTCAAGACAGAGTGGGGGGTTGGAATTTTCCTAAAGCCCTGGGTGAGAAAGAATCAGCTACCCAGGGCCCCCAGGCCTCAGCAGGGTGGGGGCAAAGGATGAGCTGCACTAGCTGGCCTGTGGTAAACCCAAAGCCAGGAGATGTGTTTACCTTTCCAGCTCCTTGCTGACAATATTTACAAGAGGGCCCTCAATGTTTATCCCTGATATGTACCACCCGCTTAAAAGCTGCCGTGAAGTTAATGACCCCTTCATCCAGGGTAGAGGGAGACCTGGTGGAAATTTATTCATGTTACAAATGCTTTTGTAATGTTTTACTTAAAAAAAAATGCCACATTATCTGCCTCAGAATACATTTCTTAGGTAAAGCTTATTTGTAGGCGTTCCCGTCATGGCTCAGCAGAAATGAATCTGACTAGCATCAATGAGGATGAAGGTATGAAGGTTTGATCCCTGGCCTTGCTCAGTGGGTTAAGGATCCAGCGTTGCTGTGAGTAGTGGTGTAGGCCGCAGATAAGGCTCTGATCTGGCATTGCTGTGCTGTGGTGCAGGTTGGCAGCTGTAGCTTTGATTCAACCCCTAGCCTGGGAACTTCCATATGCCATGGGTGTGGCCCTAAAAAGACAAACAAAAAAAGAAAAAAGAAAAGTGAAGCTTATTTCTAGACTTCACCACTATTAAACATATAGTCTCTTCAATAAGTGGTACTAGGAAAACTGGATATCTATATGTAAAAGAATGAAATTAGAATGTTCTCTAACACCATACACAAAAATAAACTCAAAATGGATTAAAGACCTAAATGTAAGGCTTGAGACTATAAAACTCCTAGAGGAAAACATAGGCAAAAAACTCTTTGACATAAATTACAGCAATATCTTTTTTGATCGACTTCTACAGTAATGAAACTGAAAACAAAAATAAACAAATGAGACCCAATTAAACTTAAAAGATTTTGCTGAGCAAAGGAAACCATTAAAAAAAAAAAAAAAGGACAACCCAGAGAATGGGAGAAAAATCTCTGCAAAGCAACTGACAAGGGATTTATCTCCAACCTATACAAAAATCTCTTACAGCTTTATATAAAAAAAAAAATACAACCCAATCAAAAAAAAGGACAGAAGATTTAAACAAAACATTTCTCCAAAGACAGAGCCAAAACAAACATGAAAAGATCCTCAACATCTCTAATTATTAGAGAAATGCAAATCAAAACTACGATGAGGAGTTCCTGTCGTGGCTCAGCAGAAACAAATCTGACTAGGAACCATGAGGTTGCAGGTTTGATCCCTGGCATCTCTCAGTGGGTTAAGGATCTGGCATTGCCATGAGCTGTGGTGTAGGTTGCAGATGAGGCTCTGATCCCGCATTGCTGTGGCTCTGGCGTAGGCCAACAGCTATAGCTCCGATTGGACCCCTAGCCTGGGAACCTCCATGTGATGTGGGTGTGGCCCTAAAATGACAAAAAAGACAGAAAAAAAACCCCCTACAATGTGGTATCACTTTACACCAGTTAGAATGGCCAACATCAAAAAGTCTACAAATAATAAGTGCTGGAGAGGGTGTGGACAAAAAGGAATCATTCTGTACCACTGGTGGGAATGTAATTGAAATAACCGCAATGGAAACCAGTACGTAGGTTCCCCGAAAAACTAAAAATAGAACTAGTTGTATGATCCAGCAATCCCACACCTGGGCATATATCCAGAGAAAACCATAATTCGAAAAGATACATGCACCCCAATACCCACTGCAGCACTATTTACAATAGCCAAGGCATGGAGACAACCTAAGTGTCAGAGGAGACAACCACTGACAGAGGAATGGATAAAGATGATATGGTACATATATTCAATGGATTACTTAGCCGAAAAAAGAACAAAGTGGTGCCATTTGCAGCAACATTGATGGACCCAGAGATGATCATACTAAGTGAAGTGAGTCAGACAGAGAAAGACAAATACCATGTGATATCACTTATATGTGGAATCTCATAAAAACCATACAAAGGAACTTATTTGTAAGGCAGAAACAAACTCACAGATCTTAAAATCAAACTTAGGGTTACCATAGGGGAACCTGTGAGGGGGAGAGATGAATGAGGAGGACAGGAAAGGCATATCCACACCACTGTATAAAATGAATGGTCAACAAGTACCTACTGGGTGTTCCCTTGTGGTGCAGCAGGTTAAGGATCTGGATTAAGATGGCGGAACAGAAGGACTGGAGCTGAAATTCTCTCAAAAAAAAAACAACAAAATTACAACCAAATTCCGAACAACCTTCATCCAAATGGACTGGAAACTTTCAAAAAGATATTCTACTACATCTTAATCCACTCTCCATAGCAGCATTATTTATAATAACTGTTGCTCCTGCCACATACACAATATTTAAATTGAAGCTCCCCTCAGTAATCATGATTCTGGTTATATTCTATACTGGGCATCTGGCCTAGGCCCATTAGTTCATATTGTTCATAGTTCATATTTCACATTAGGTCACATTAGTCCACATTAGTTCATTATTTTTCAAAAAAATTTCAAAAAGGACTGAATGTGATACTTTGGGTGTTGGGTAATTCTCCCCCTGTTCTAATTCAGGGACATATTTTCTCCAATTAAAATTCTCCAGAAGACAAAGAGGATAACACATCAGGAGGGGTGCCAGAGGGAGAAAAGAGAGAGATGGGGGACAGAAAAAATATTCAAAGAGATAATAGCCAAAA
>PVHT021183555.1:29507235-29581495 GCA_004024745.2 Catagonus wagneri
AAAAAAAAAAAAAAAAAACCCAAAGAGGAACGCTACAAGAAACATATTAATCAAAATGATGAAAATTAAAGACAGAGAAAATATGGACAGCAGCTAGGGAAAAGAAACAAATGACATACAAGGGAACCCCAATAAGGTTATCAGCAGATTTTTCAGCTGAAACTCTGCAGGCCAGAAGGGAGTGTCATGATATACTTAACGTGATGAAAGGAAAAAAACTTCCAACCAAGATTATTTTACCCAGCAAGGCTCTCATTCAGATTTGAAGGTGAAATCAAAACCTTTACAAATAAGCAGAAGCTAAGAGATTTCTGCAACATTAAACCAGCTTTACAACAAATACTAAAGGAAATTCTCTAGGCAGAAAGAAAAAAAGGCCACAACCAGAATTAAAACACCACAAATGACAAGGCTCACCAGTAAAGTCATATATACAGTAAAGATACTAAATCATCCATACACAATTGTGCTACCAAAATCAGAAATCACAAGAAGAGATCACAAATGCAGGACATTGGAGACACACATGCAATTAAGAAACCAACAACTTAAAACAATCTCGTTTATATATAGATTACTATATCAAAACTTAAGGGTAACAAGTTTTGACACACAAATAAGAAAAATTGACACACAAATAAGAAAAATCAATTCAAATACAACATTAAAGATAGACATCAAACAACAAGAGGGGACAACAAGAGAATAAGGGAAGAAAAAGGAGCAACAAAAACCCAAAACAGTTAATAAAATGCCAATAAGAACATACATATCAATAATTACCTTAAATGTTAATGGACTGAATGCCCCACCCAAAAGACATAGACTAGCCGAATGGATACAAACACAAGACCCATATATATGCTGTCTTAAAGAGACCCACTTCACTCCTAGGGACACATACAAATTGAAAGTGAGAGGATGGAAGAAAATATTCCATCAAACAGGAATCAAAAGAAAGCCAGAGTAGCATTACTCATATCAGACAAAATAGACTTTAAAATGAAGAACATTTTAAGAGACAAGGAAGGGCAGTACATAATGATCAAAGGATCAATCCAAGAAGAAGATATAACAATTTTAAATATCTATGCACCCAACATAGGATCACAATATATAAGACAACTGCTAACAAACAACCTTAAAAGGAGAAATCAACAATAACACCATCATAGTAGGGCACTTTAACACTCCATTTACAGCAATGCATAGAATATCCAGAAGAAAATCGAAAGGAAACACAGGCCTTGAATGAATCATTAGATCAGATGGACTTAATAGATATTTATAGAACATTCCATCCAAAAGCAACAGAATATACATTCTTCTCAAGTGTACAAGTAATATTCTCTAAGGTTGATCAAATCCTGGGCTATAAATCAAACCTCAAACTTTAAGAAAATTGAAATCATATCAAGCTTCTTTTCTGACTACAATGCAAATGACTAGAAATCAACAACAAGAAAAAAACAGCAAAAAATACAAACACGTGGAGACTAAACACGCTACTAAACAACCAATGGATCACTGAAGAAATCAAAGAGGAAATTAAAAAATACCTAGAGGCAAATGACAACAAAGATAGGACACACCAAAACTTCTGGGATGCAATAAAAGCAGTTCTAAGAGGGAAGTTTATAGCAATACAAGCCTACCTCAAGAAACAAGAAAAAGCTCAAATAAAAAACTTAACTTTACATCTAAAGCAGCTAGAGAGGGAAGAACTGACAAGACCTAAAGTTAGTAGAAGAAAAGAAACCATAAAGATCAGAGCAGAAATCAATGAAATAGAAATGAAGAAAACCATAGAAAAGATCAATGAAAGTAAAAGCTGGTTCTTTGAAAAGATCAACAAAACTGATAAACCCTTAGCCAGACTTATCAAAAAAAAAGAGAGAGGACACAAATCAATAAAATTAGATATGAAAAAGGAGAAGTAACAACAGACATCACAGAAATACAAAGGATCATAAGAGACTACTATATGCAACTATATGGCAATAAAATGGAAAACCTAGAAGAAATGGACACATTCTTAGAAAAGTACAGTCTCCCAAGACTTAAAACCAAGATGAAATAGAGAAGATGAATAGACCAATCACACGTTCTGAAATTGAAACTGTGATTAAAAACCTTCCAGCAAACAAAAGTCCAGGACCAGATGGTTTCATAGGTGAATTCTATCAAACATTTAGAGAAGAGCTAACACCTATCCTTCTGAAACTCTTCCAAAAAATTGCAGAGGAAGGGACACTCCCATACTCATTCTATGAGGCAACCATCACCCTGATACCAAAACCAGACAAAGATACCACAAAAAAAGAAAATTACAGACCAGTTTCACTGATGAACATAGTTGCAAAAATCCTCAACAAAATACTAGCCAACTGAATCCAACAATACATTAAAAGGATTGTACATCATGATCAAGTGGGATTTATCCCAGGGATGCAAGTATCCCTCAATATCCACAAATCAGTGAGTGTGATACACCACATTAACAAACTGAAGAATAAAAACCATATGACCCTCTCCATAGATACAGAAAAAGCCTTTGACAAAATCCAACACCCTTTCTGATAAAAACCCTTCAGAAAGTGGGCACAGGGGGAACCTACTTCAACATAATAAAGGCCATCTATGACAAACCCAGAGCTCACATCATTTTTGATGGTGAAAAGCTGAAAGAATTCCCGCTGAGATCAGGAACAAGACATGGGTGTCCACTCTCACCACTACTATTCAACATAGTTTTGGAAGTCCTAGCCACAGCAATCAGAGAAATAAAAGGAATCCAAATTGGAAAGGAAGAAGTAAAACTATCATTATTTGCAGATGACATGATACTATACCTAGAGAATCCTATAGACTCTACCAGAAAACTGTTAGGATACAAAATTAATACACAGAAATCAACTGCATTTCTATATCCTAACAATGAAAGATCAGAAAGAGAAATTAGGGAAGCAATCCCATTTACCATCGCATCAAAAAGAATCAAATACTTAGGAATAAACCTACCTAAAGAGACAAAAGACCTCTACTCTGAAAACTGTAAGACGCTGATGAAAGAAATCAAGGATGACATGAACAGGTGGAAAGCCATACCATGCTCTTGGATTGGAAGAGTCAATATTATCAAAATGACTATACTACCCAAGGCAATCTACACATTCAATGCAATCCCTATCAAATTACCAAGGACGTTTTTCAGAGAACTAAAACAAAATATTTTAAAGTTTCTTTGTAAACACAAAAGACCCAGAATAGACAAAGACATCCTGAAAAAGAAAAACGGAGCTGGAGGAGTCAGGCTCCCTGACTTCAGACTCTACTACAAAGCTACAGTCATCAAAACCATTGGTACTGGCACAAAGACAGAAATGTAGATCAGTGGAACAGGATAGAAAGCCCAGAATTAAACCCTCATACCTGTAGTCAACTAATCTATGAAAAAGGAGGTAAGAATATACATTGGAGAAGACACAACCTCTTCAATAAGTGGTGCTGGGAAAACTGGACAGCTACATGTAAAAAATGAAACTAGAACACTTCCTAACACCATGCACAAAAATAAACTCAAAATGGAGTAAAGATCTAGATATAAGACCAGATACTATAAAACTCTTAGAGGAAAACATAGGCCAAACACTCTCTGACATAAATGACAGCAACATCTTCTCAGATCTATCTGTCAGAGTAAGGACAATAAAAAGAGAAATAAACAAATGGGACTTCATTAAACATCAAAGTTTCTGCACAGCAAAGGAAACCCTAAAACAAAACGAAAAGCCAACCCACAGAATGGGAGAAAGTATTTGCAAATGAATCAACTGACAAGGCATTAATCTCCAAAATTTACAAACACCTCCTACAGCTCAATATCAAAAAAACAAACAATACCATCAAAAAATGGGTGGAAGATCTAGACAGACAGTTCTCCAAAGAAGACATGCAGATGGCAAATAAACACATGAAAAGATGTTCAACATCGCTCCTCATTAGAGAAATGCAATTCAAAACCACTATGAGGTACCACCTTACACCAGCCAGAATGGCCATCATCAAAAAGTCTACAAACAGTAAGTGCTGGAGAGGGTGTGGAGAAAAAGGATCCCTATTACACTGTTGGTGGGAATGCAAATTGGTTCAACCACTGTGGAAAACAGTACGGAGATTCCTCAGAAAACTCAAAATAGAATTACCATTTGATCCAGCAATCCCACTCCTGGGCATCTATCCACAGAAATCCATGCCTCAAAAAGACACATGTACACTCCAATGTTCACTGCAGCACTCTATACAATAGCCAAGTCATGGAAACAATCTAAGTGCCCATGGACAGAGGAATGGATAGGGAAGATGTGGTACATACACACAATGGAATATTACTCAGCCATTAAAAGAAACAAAATAACAGCGTTTATAGCAACATGGATGGACCTAGAAATTATCACGCAAAGTGAAACCAATCAGACAATGAGACACCAACATCAAATGCTACCATTTACATGTGGAATCTAAAAAAGGTCACAATGAACTTCTTTGCAGAACAGATACTGACTCACAGACTTTGGAAAACTTATGGTTTCCAAATGAGACAAGTTGGGGAGTGGGTTGATGCACTGAGGGTTTGGGATGGAAATGCTATAAAATTTGGTTTTGATGATTTTTGTACATCTATAATTGTAATAAAATACCAGGAGGGGAAAAATAAATAAATAATAAATAAATAACTCTGCTATGAACATTTTACATAAACTAGCAACATGGAAAGATTTTTTGTTTAAATGACAACCATTTTAGGAAATAGTTTCATGAGCTCCCATTTAGGTGCAAAAATAATTTGGCATTATAACATTTTTTCCAAAATGTGTAAGTCTGGATATAAATATTCTTTCTCTCTAGTTGCTCTGAATATAGACTGAATAAAACTATTAATGGTAGATTAAATGACATATTACTTTGACTAATTACATTTTAAATTAAAATTATATCATCAAAGGCATTCAGTAGTATAGTAAAATTATCTGTTTACAGATGACATGATCTTATATGTAGAAAACTCTAAAGATTTCACAAAACCCAGGAAGAACTAATAAATTAATTCAGCAAAGTTATAGGAAACAGATTCAATAGATAAATTCAGTTGTGTTTATGTACATTGACAATGAAAAATATGAAAATTAAGACAATTTCATTTATAATAACATCAAAAAGAATAAAATACTTAGGAATAAACCTAACCAAAAAGGCAGAAGAAGAAGGCTTGTACACTGAAAATTTAAAACACTACTGAAATAAATTACACAACAATAAGTGTAAAGACAACCTGTGTTCATAGTTTGGGAAATTTAATGCTGCTAAGGTATCAGTATCATCCAAAGTGATTTACAGCTTCTATGTAAACCCTATCAAAACACAAACGATGTTTTTTGGCAAGAGCAGAAAAAAATTTCTAAAATTTGTATGGAATATCAAGGTTATCTGATTAGACAATAGTCTTGAAAAATAAGAACAAGTTTGGAAGTATCACACTTTCTGATTTTAAAAGGTATTACAAAGCTACATAATCAAAACAGCGTGGTACTGACATAAGGACAGCCATATAGACAATAGAACAGGACAGAGACCACAAAACATACCCTACACGTATGGTCAAATGATTTTCCACAAGAGCATCAAGACTATTCAATGGGGAAAGGCCCATCTTTTCAACAAATTATGCTGGGAAAACCGGATGTCCACATGCAGAAAGAAGCTGAACCTTTATTTAACAAAATTAACTAAATAGATCAAAGATCTAGATGTAAGCACTAAAACTACAGAAAAAAATATAAGGTAAAAGCTGTAGGATGCTGAGTTTGGCAATGATTTCTTAGAGTCGATATCAAAAGCAAAGGTAATAATTTTAAAAAAGATAAATTTGACTACATCAAAATGAAAACTTTTGTGCATCACAGGACACTATCAATAGAGTGTAAAGAGAATTCATGGAATGGGAAAAAATGTGTAAATCATACATCTGATAAGGAGTTAATATCCAGACTACATGAAAAATCCATACAAGTCAATGACAACAAAAACAAAAATCCTAATTTAAAAATGAGTAAGTCGAGTTCCCACTGTGGTTCAGTGGGTTAAGAACCGGACTAGTATCCATGAGGATGCGGGTTTGATCACTGGCCTTGCTCAGTGGGTTAAAGGATCCAGCCTTGCCGCGAGCTGCAGTATAGGTCACAGACAAGGCTTGGATTTGGCATTGCTGTGGCCATGGCTATGGTATAGGCCAGCAGCTGCAGCTCCAATTCAGCCCCTAGCCTGGGAACTTCCATATGACACAGGTGTGGCCCTAAAAAGAAAAAAAAAATTAAAAAAAAATTTAAGTGGGCAAACGACCTGAATAGACATTTTTCCAAAAATATAAAGTGACCAAAAAGGCACGTGAAAATATGCTCAACAACATTAAGCATTATCAAAAGGTAAGCTAAAATCACAATGAGATAGCAGTCATCAGGATGACTATTCTTAAAAAAGGAGAAAATAAGTGTGGACAAGAATATGGAGAAATTGGAGTCCTTGTGCACAGCTGGCATGAATGTGACATGACACAGCCATTCTGGGAAAAAGTTTGAAGATTCCTCCAAGAAGTTAAAAATGGAACTACCATGAGATCCAGCAGTTCTACTTCTGGGTAGAAGTAGATCCAAAGCAATCTAAAGGAGATTCAAAGAGATACATTCACACATTTTCAAAGTACCACAATTTGCAATAGCCAAAAAGTGGAAGCAACCTGTGTGTCAGTTGATAAGTAGATAAATAAAAAGTGGTATATGTATGCAATGGTGCATCATTCAGGTTTTAACAATTCTCACACACGATTCTTTACTGATGAACTCTGAGGACATTATGCTATTATATGAAAAACCCCAGTCATAAAAAGACAAATATTATATGATGCCACTTACATGAAGTCAGTAGTACAGTCAAATGCAGAGAGACAGCATGTAAAGTGCTTGTTTCTAGGGCTACAGGGTGGGGGACAAATTATTTAATGGATACAGCTTCAGTATTGCAAGCTGGAGTTATGTGAATGGATGGTGGTGATGGATGCATAATAATGTGAATATACTTAAGGCCCAATTAACGGAACACTTAAAAACAATTAACATGATAACTTTTATTTTAATGGGTATTGCATCAGAATTAAAATAAAAATACTATTCCATAAACTTTTTGTTGATACTAGATTGTTAATATTCTGAGGAAATCACATATAGTATACGTTAGGGAAAGAAAACTGCCTTTCCTCACTGGAAAAATGTAGTAATAAAATTTTTTTCTGAACATTAATGTTATTAAAGAAAACAAGATGAGTTGATTAGATTTAAATTAAAAATATTTTAGGGCTTTTACATTGGAAAAAGATTCCAAGGTTTTCTTTCCTTTTTTTTTTTTTGCCTGCCCCATGGCATGCGGAGTTCCCAGGCCAGGGATCACATCCAAGCCATAGTCGTGACCTACACCACAGGTGTGGCAACGCCAGATCCTTGAAGCCAAGGTTTTCAAAGTATTAGGCCTCTCACTTTTACTAATAGATAGCATGAAATTTTCTGAGAATAATTGTTTAAATGTTATATATACAATACTCATTCTTATTTTGAAATGTGTGTGCACGCACCCTGTGGGTGTACAAAGAGAAAGCTATTTATCATTCCTTGCCCTTGAAGGATAAGAGATTATAGTATGGAATGAACTTAAGCTCAGACTTTTTAAAAGGAAATGAATTACTTTGAATTATACTTAGGTACATATAAACATGTAGTATCAACAAAATATCTATTTTTTTGAAGCTCAAGTTTTCCAATCCATTTCTGTCATCATTGCCTTTGGGATATAGCAATATGCTTACATGCTAAAGCTTATCTCAATTTCATAACTTTAAAAGCCCAAATAGGATATCATAGTCAGTCAAACTCTTTCTATATTGGGGATAGCAGGATTCAGTGAACACATTTAATTTAAAAGGGACTGTCCTTCCCAGTTGAAATGTCCATTAGCTTGTATCATCCTTTTGTAATATAAGATCTTCAACCTGTGTATCATTGCATTATAGCAGGATAATTCTGTCTATACGGACTCTTTATAATGAACAAAGCTGGATTTTACAGATTTATGAGGATATTTGGTGGGAGAGAGGAGGAAAGTCACCTCAGGAGTCTAATTGATGGTATAAAGTGGAGATGCTCAAAAGTGGGTCCCTTTGAGCAGTGTTTCACATGCTTAAATCATAAACTCTGCTAACTCTGAAACCACAGAATATCCTATTGCGGAAAAAGGAAACATTAATGGGAAGTATCAGTCTTCCCCAAAAAGTTAATATTTAACCTGTGGCTTGTGATTCCTGCATCTTCTGAATCATTAGAAAAGTCTGGTGGTGGTAAAATGCCCTATTTCCATGAGGGTAATTAAAGAAGTCAACCTTTTGTGCTCATGCAGGATGAGATCCCAAGATAAGACATAACAGTTCACACTTAAAAGACCATCATATGATCCTAGAGCCACAGATTACAGTAAAGATGCAAGAATTTATGCCAAGTAACAAGTAACACAAAAACCTCTGCGTGAGGCAGGAACTATAGGAAACTGAGAGATAAATAGGTAGAAATACAAACCATATAAATCTAGATGACTTTAAAACACTATTTTCAATCCAAGGCAAGTCAAGTGGACTAAATTCTTAGATAAGAAAACAAATAAAAGAATATTACTTATTAAAATAAATGCTAATACAGAACTACTGAATTTTATTTATTTTTGTTTATTTTTTGCTGGGGTCTAATTGGAGCTGCAGCTGCCCACCTATGCCACAGTCACAGCAACATCGGATCCAAGCTGCATCTGCAGCCTACACTGCAGCTCACAGTGATGCTGGATACCTAACCCACTGAGTGAGGCCAGGGGTCAAACCCACATCCTCACAGATACTAGTCAGGCTCATTACCACCAAGCCACAATGGGAACTCCCTATTGAATATATTTCAACATTTACAACTTGACAATTAAAGTACATCATGTTAACTGTGTCACTTTTATAAAAGTATATTGTATATTTTGTAAACGCCTAATGTAGCAATAAATATTTTAATCTGAATAAAACAAAAATTAATTAAAATATAATTAAAATAGTCCTTCCACCATAAAATTAATATCATTATGTTAAGTAATGGTTAGTCACAGAGCAAATACGCAATAAAACTGGAGAATGCCTAAAAATTATAATAAACCAATATCAGAATTCATTGATCAGCAGTGATCACTGAAAAATTCAAAGCCTTAAATATGTGCATTGATTAAAATGAAAGAAGGAATATAAATGGATAATTAAACAGCTGACATTAGAAAAATAATTTTTCCCTCATAAAAAGGAATAAGTGATAAACATGAGTATAATTTAATGTGATAAACGGTAAGACTAAAAGCAATATTAAAAAACTAAAGTTTGTCTTTAAAAGAACAAATGAAATAAACTACTAGTCATCACAATAGTAGCAGATATAGGCAAATTAAAAAGTCAGAAAAGAGTAAGATGGCACTAATATGAAATTTAAAAATCACAAGGAGGAAAATAATTATTCAAAGAGAATTATAAAATATTTAGAGGGAATAATTTGTGCAACTAATTTCTAATATATTTGATAATGTAGATTAAATGGATAACCAAGGAATATACATAGAAAGAAATTTTAAAAAGACCAATCTCTGTAGAAAAACAAAACAAAATCATTTAAGAGTCACCACCTGGCTTTACCTCCACCTCCCAAAAGAGCATTCCATGCAAATTCTTCCATAGGGAACTCTCTCAGATCTTAGGACTCTGGATAGTCTTAATCGTACTCAAATTATTCCAAATTATAGATTCAGTAAGAAAAATTTCAAATCCTCTTTATTAAGTTTAACATCGATTCTTAAGACAGATTTTTAAAAATCAAGAAAGTATTTATGATTACTGATCAGAAAATTTTAAGTAAAACAATAGCAAAAAGTCCATTAGCCTTTAATATGTGAATAAAATAATACGTGGTGACATATTTTTCATTAACTGAAAATATAAATAAATACTGAGTCAATACCAATAAATCAATTAATACAATTTACCATGACCTGGGCCAGACCCACTGACTTGTCCAGACCTGCTGACCACTGAACAGAGAAGGGGCCATGTTCGGCGGAGGAAACGTCCAGGGACCACAAAGTGTGTGTGTGCCAAAGTGTGTGTGTGTGTGTGTGTGTGTGTGTGTGTGCGCGCACAGAGGGCATCAATCAAAATTTTCAGCTGTGTGAAGTAGCAAGATTGCATAACAAAATAGATGAAAGAAATAAAACAGGAACAGATTCCCCAGCAATCCCCATGTTGTTCTTGAAAGACAGGAATTTTAAAATAGCAGTTGTTAATGTGTTTAAGAAAGTAGAGGACCATATGTACAAAATCAAAAATGGAATCTATTCAATAATTTAAAAGTCATTCAAAAACTAAAAGGTACAATATCTGAAATTTAAAAATACAGTCGCTAGATTGAAGAGCATATTGGACAGAGCACAAGATAAGAGGCGTGAACTACGTTTACAGCAGGTTAATAGAAAAACTGCAAATCAGGTGTCCACAAAGGAGCAGCCGCTGGGTGTGTGGTGGTGAAGTGACTGCAAACTGTCTTGTTACCAGCCCTGGGTGGAAGGCACCAGTTAGAGCAGGAGGTGACAGGTGACCTGGGTGTACGTTTACAGAAATCTGCATATGAATTTGTGACCATGCAGCCATCGAAAAAACACAGCTCCAGAGTAGCCAGCCTGGCAGAGCAGACCCTGAGCTGTCCTCTCAATGAGCACCCCAAAGTCACAGCTATCTGCAGAACAACCGCCCATGAAAAAGACAGGAACCTACCAGAAACATCTACAACTAAAAACATAAAGAAGGAGCCACAGGGAGACGGGAAGGCAGGGTGGGCCTGCGATATAATCAAATCCCACCCCCCGGGCAGGCGACCCACAAACTGGAGAACAATGATACTGCAGAGGTTCTCCCACAGGAGAACTGTGAGCCCCCTGGCAGGTTCCCCAGCCTGGGGTCCAGGACCACGAAAAGGAGCCCCCAGTGCATTTGGTGTTGAAGGTTGGGGGTTTGACAGCAGGGGCTCCACAGGACGGGGAAACAGGGGTTTCACTCTGAAAGGGCCACACAACACAAAATCTCTCTCAGACTTGACCCAGGGCAACCTACCTGCTGGTCTTGGGGGGTCTCCTAGAGATGTGGGGCGGGGGGATGGGGGCCCTGCAGCTCACTCTGGAGACAAAGTTGCTGGCGGCAGACATAACCGGGAACATTCAGCCCCTGAACTCAGCTGATGCTGGCAACCACCGTGCAGCTTTTGCTCTGAGCCTGGCTCTGCAAACAGCCCACAGGTGCCAGTGCTGGGAGCCTCGGCCCAATCAACTAACAGGACGGGACAGAGCCCCGCCCGCCTGCAGACTGGCTGCCTAAGGACAAAATCTCCCACACCTGCCTTTGGAGTCGACCCAGGCATGGCCCATCGAAGGGCAGGCACCAGCCCCTCCTGCCGAGAAGCCTGCACGAGCCCCTAGACCAGCCTCAGCTACCAGGGAGCAGGCACCGGCAGTAAGAAAACTCAGACTATGCAGGCCAGACCCTACCCCGGGACCAGCTGGCCCCTGGCCCGGCCCACTAGCAGCCATTGCAACCTTGGACACAGCCCCGACCCAACTGTGCCGGGTAAACCCCTGCCCCCAATGATCTGAAATGAGCTCTGGGCCCTGCAGCCAGACCTCCAGGACCCAGCCCTTCCCGCCAGTGTCCAGCCCTAACCCCAGGACCAGGCTTCACCTGCCAGTGGGTGGGCGGCAGCTCAAGAGTCTTCAGGACCCTGACTGCCCACTCCTGAGTCAGCACCAGCCCCGAGGCCCCTAGGTTCCCCTCCAGCAACCCCCCACCCCCGCCCCATGACCAGACCCTGCTCTGCAGCAACAGCAGCATCCACACAAGGCAGGGCCTGGCAAGCAACCAGACCAGGTGTCAGCCAAGCCCAGCAGACCACCCAGCATCAGCCTGCCATAACAGAAGGACCACACAGACCTCCTGGCGGGAACCCCCAAAGCATGTGGCTTGGCTGACAAGAGGCAAGGGCACTGCTGGGACACACAGGACCCTCCTACAGAGGCCACTCGGCCACTCTCCAGGATCAGGAAACGTAACTCACCCGTCACACACATAAAAAGACCAATAGAAACTTAGACAAAAGGAGGCAGCAAAGGAATATGTTCCAGACGAAGGAACAAGATAAAACCCCAGGAGCACCAAGGGAAGTAGATGGGGACAGGTGACAGCCGAGAAAGAATTCAGAGTAAAGATTGCAGGGATGATCAAAGAACTTGGGAGGAGTGCAGACGCAGAGTGAGAAGTTACAGGTTTTCAACAAAGGCTCTAAGAAAACACACCATTCATGTTTTTCTTTAATCTTTCAGAATTTTTCCATTTTCTCCGACTTCACAGAGAATAAAATAAGTGCTCTGGCAGCCCATAAAGAAGGACAGAGAAGGCGCAAACCAAAATGCAGAGCTTACAGCATTACTGGGGGCTGGTACTGCAGGTGCTCATGGTGTCTGTCCTCCGTGTACGAGCTCATGTGCAGGTAAAGCTGATGTGTAGCAGAGGGAGATGGTAGCCACCACCGATGGACACAAAGACTTCTTTTCCAAATTTCTCAGGCACTGATTTAGGAACCACCACGGTGTGTGCAAAGTATCACAGCTTCAGGAACATCTGCTGAGGGGTTTGATGTTCTAATGGCCTGTTGTGTCACCAGGCTGATAACTGTTTACACCATGTGCAGACCAGTGAGTGACTCACACAGCCCTAAGCAAGGCAGAGGAGATAGTATAAGATGCCTGCAGGGAAGTTAAAGCTGTAAAAGCATATGATAAATCACAAGCTAGCACATCTCATCTTTACCCTGACCCAGGGTTTAATACCTGCTTCCAGGTACCTCCAGAGAAACACCACAGAACTTATCACTCACTCTATCCTCAAAGTTAACTCTATACTTTTAAAGATATCTAGAATCAAGGTATTATAAAAGTCATGTAAGGAGTTCCCATCGTGGCTCAGTTGAAATGAACCTGACTAGCATCCATGAGGATGCAGGTTCGATTCCTGGCCTCGCTCAGTGGGTTAAGGTTCCAGTGTTGCCCTGAGCTGTGGTGTAGGTCATGGACGTGGCTCGGATCCCACATTGCTGTGGCTATGGTGTAGGCCGGCAGCTACAGCTCTGATTGGATCCCTAGCCTGGGAACCTCCATATGCTGCGGGTGCAGCCCTAAAAAGACAAGTAAGTAAGTAAGTAAGTAAGTAAATAAATAAATAAATAAATATCATGTAAACCATGGTACACACACATATGGTTATACATATGTGTATGCGTGTGTGCACATGAGAGGACAGAGAGACCAGACAGTAGAAATACCTAAGGACACAATGGCCAAAGATGTTCCAGGAATAACGAAAGGCACTGCATTACAGATCTACAGATTCAAGAGGCTCAGAAAACTTCAACAGAATAAATGAATAAATAATAAACAAGGTCATATAACAAATGAAAAACACACCAGACACATCATAGTCAAACTATAGAAAATGAGAAAGAAAGTGTTGAAAGCGATTCTAACACCAGAGGAAACATCTACACTGACCTCAGAGGTGGTCTCTGAAGGTGAGATTAGTGAATCTTCCAAAGGAAAATACCTACCAACCTAGTAAAGACATTCAAAAATGAAGATGAAAAAAATGTTCTCAGACATGCAGAAACTGTCAATTTATTTTCAGCAGACTAACTCTCCTGAAAATAAATGAACCATTTAGAAGAAAACAAATGATCCCGAAGGGCACATGTAAATAGAACTGGAATAAAGGACAGGAGAAAGGGTGGGAACATGGATATTGATGAACAAATGTTGACTGACAATGATAGTGTCTTGTGGAATTAAGTTACGGAAAATATTAACATGCATGACAACGAAACTGCAGCAATAGGATGGAATAGATGGAGTTTAGGGTTTTACTACTGAGCAATGTCTGAAAATTAGCAAAAGCAATGATCTTCAGGAGTTCCCATCATGGCACAGCGGAAATGAATCTGACTAGGAACCATGAGGTTGCAGGTTCAATCCCTGGCCTCGCTCAGTGGGTTAAGGATCCGGTGTTGCTGTGAGCTGTGGTGTAGGTCACAGACATGGATCGGATGTAGCATTGCTGTGGCTGTGGCGTAGGCTGGCAGCTGTAGCTCCGATTAGACCCCTAACCTGGGAACCTCCGTATGCCGTACGTGCAGCCCTAAAAAGACAAAAAGACCAAAAAAAATTTTTTTCGTTAGATTCAAATAAATAAGGGAAGACAGGATGTTTAATCCCAATGGTAATCAGCAGAAGGATAAAGTTAAATTAATAAAAACATGTTTGTTTACTCCAAAACAATTGAAAAATGGAAAAAATGAGATACTGTGTGAAATGATTCTTAAACTTTCAATATATTAGTAATTATTTCAGATGTAAAGGATTAAATAATTCAAATAAAGGGCTTACACAGACTGGGTTAAAACCAAACAGAAAAAACAGCATTAACACTGAAATGCTGTTTACAAGGGACACAAAGGCTTCTGAGGAACAGAAAGGGATGAAACACTCAATTTTTTGTATGAGGTCAGAATATAACTTGATATCCAAATCTGGAAAGAAATTACTCATCTCTCTCATATGTCCAGGTAAAATTTAATAACATATTAATAAATTCAGTGAAAAGGTAAGAATAAGCAGGGTTTATTCCAGGAAAGTTAGAACAGATTATCACTGGAAAAGATTCAGTAAGGTTTATTCCACAAAAGAGCGGCTTATCTTTAGTAATGCAATCAATGTGATTTACCACATAAAAGAACGGGGGCCGGGGGAGAACCACTATAAATTATATTAAGGGAGTTCCCATCGTGGCTCAGAGGAAACGAATCTGACTAGCATCCATGAGGACATGGATTTGATCCCTGGCCTCACTCAGTGGGTTAAGGATCCGGGTGTTGTCGTGAGCTGCGGGGTAGGTTGCAGATGCAGCTCAGATCTGGCGTTGCTGTGGCTGTGGCGTCGGCCAGCAGCTGCAGCTCAGATCTGACCCCTAGCCTGGGAACCTCCATATGCCGCGGGTGTGGCCCTAAAAAAGACCAAAAAAAAAAAAAAAAAAGAGAGAGAGAGAGAGAGAGAGAGAGAGAAATTCTATAAAGAATTACACTTGAGCCAGTGCAATTAAGCAACAGAGAAGAAATTAAAGTCATAGGAACTGGAAAGTAAGGAATAAAACCACCACTTATTGCATATGATATGATTGTGTTAAAAAAAATCCAAATTTACAGACAAATAATTTTTAAGTGAATTTTAAAAGAGCACTGGACAGAGGTCAACAATCCATGATATTCCTTTATAAAAATAAATTGAAAACAAAAATGTTTAAATATGATTTACAAAAAAATGTAAAATACCAAATACCTATGAATAAATTTAATAAAAGTTACACTACATGCTACAAAATACTATTGAAGAAAATTAAAGAGAAGACATTTAAAAATCTAAATAGAGGTTACATCATGTTTGTGAGTTAAAAATTTTATACGTGTTTGTGGATTAAAAATTTCAATATTGTGTAGATATCAATTCTCCATGAATTAATCCATATATTTAGTCTTAATCTAAATCTCACTAGAAATTATTGTGGAAATTATCAAGATGACTGTAAAAATCATAGGGCAAGTCAAAGGCAATCTTTAAGTAAGAAGAATGAATCTGGAAGAGTTAAATTATCGTCTATGAGCATATTATAAATTAACTAACATAGTAGGAAATTGATACATGGATAGAGAAATCAACTAAGGGAACAGAATTAAGACTGTAGAAGGAAAAACAGACACAGAATATCTGATTTATGATAAGGGGGACAGTGCAATGGAAAGAGTGACTTTGTAATGATGATTCTGGGTTAACTGGTTCACTATAAGGAAAAAGTATGCCTTGAAACCTAGCATTAAAAAAATAAATATCCAATATATTCCTCATGTAAAAGTGAAAGGTAAAACCATGTAATTAATATCCTGAGAGTATTAAATGTGCTACATATATTACTGCACTTCATTGCTTCTCACGTCTCCACATCTGCATATGGTGTGTACTTAATAAATATTTGTTAACTGAATGAACACAGTGGTTTAACTCAAAATATCATCTGTATGTATTACTTATAGATCTAAGAGGAATGCAGGAATGCTATTTTCTCCACCTGGAAAGGGCTGCATGTTATCCAAGAAATCTATCATAATTATCCTTTCCTGAATAACAGCAAAGAATATGATTTTTGCTTCCCTCCTTAACGTCTTTACTTTCCACATATGTTGTTGGTCACTTATCAAACACTGCCTTTTATTGTCAATTGTATTATAAATGTATGTAGCTCCAGATGAATTTTAAACCTCCTCTGTGGTGGTAGAAATCATGCCCAATTACCAATAATCTAACATATTTTGGGCAAAGTATAACTTAATTGGTTAGTTACAAAGATTGATCAGCCTCTCTTAGAATTAATACATGAAACAAATCTTCGAATACTAAGAATACTATCTCTTGAAGACAGCATAAAGGTTTTTTAAATTTTTCATTATAGTTGATTTACAACCTTCTTTCAATTCTGCTGTACAGTAAAATGACCCAGTCGTACATATATATGTATATTTTCTCATATTAAAAGCTATAATTAACTTCCAAGTAATGGAAGTCAAAAGGAAGTCTGGGATGGAAGAACAAAAATAAAACCTATTGTAAAAGAAAAAAAAAACTGCTTATAAACTTTCAGAGACTGTAGAACGCTAAAATATTGTGAAAAAATCAAACCCACTCCATTTAATTCCAAACATCTTCCAAAAAGACACAGACTGGGATCTAACAGGTTTCATCAACCATTCAGTTGCTAAGCAACTCATCACTAAGATGGAGGTAAAGTGCCTTGTTAATAGGCAGCACTGAATGTGACTGTCCTTACATTAGTCCAGCGATACAGTTGTACAGAAATACAAAGATAAAGACGGATAAAACACAGGTAATCCTCAAATGCTAAACTAAAATGACCGAACTTTGAAAAGGGCTTATGTCTTTAGCACAGACATCAGTACTGAACACTTTAGCATTTCGCAGCAGATATTTTTCACTTCAGAGGTATGTCACAAGTCATAAGAGTACAAAGAAAATAATCTGAGTAATGGATTGCTTAAAAGAAAATAAGAATCTCCATTTCTGTATTTTCAATTTATGTAGTGAAGCAGTACAGTTAAAATTAAATTAAAAGCTCTCAAGTTATTATCACTATAATTTTCAATGTAGGTGACCCAAAACTTCATTTATGATATAATAAAGTTCTAAAAAGTACATTAGTCACATCAAATGGTTCTCGTAAACTCATTGGGTACTTTTTACTCACTAGTCACAATTAATTTTTTTATAATCATACAGTCATGATAAGAACACACCCATATTAAATACAATAATAAAATAACAGAGTGGTAAAATAATGTCCTAATTGTCGAATAGAGACAATATGTAAAGATGGATTCTGCACTGTAAGACAGATGCACTGGTTTCTAGCAGTAACTGGTGGGCAAGGAGGGAAAGCGGCCAAGTGTACTGAGTCTCTGGTCAAGGGCAAAAGGTGAATGGTTTAGATTCATGCAGAGTGAACTCCTGAAGTCTTGAAAGGCATTCTCCTTTCTCCCCATCACAGATTTTAAGGAGACGCAGATGGGGACCCTCTACAAAATGCAAGATGGCCTGAAATAATATGGCTGAGTGTTAGCGAATGGTCGTAAATGTCCTGATTTGTTTCTGCTTTCAGATTTGCCCCAGAGCACCCCACATGCATGTCTGATATATAACACAGAGCAAACTTCAAAGGAAAATGAACATGTAACTCTTCAATTTTTTCTTCTCATAAATAGGGCAATTTTTAAATGTTTGTTTCCCTGATTCATTTACAGCTTCAAAAGTAAGTTGGAGCATCTTATTACTGATACAGAACATGGAAAAGAGAGGTGAGAATAAGTGGAAGTATAATATTTTTATATCAAATATATAAATTATTTTTCATGGAAAGTTTTCTAAAAGTTAAATTTTTATTTCAATTTCTATAGTTAAATTTTCACAATTTAATAAAAAGCTAAATTAAATGTGAAATGTCTTTTATAAACTATTTGAACACTTGAAATATACAAGAATTATAAGTTGGCATCCACTGCGTTGATTTAGCCCACAAAACGACTGTCATATAAACACGCTGTAAGTGCCTTTGAGTTTAGAGCTCTCTGGTTCCCTTCAATCCAGAGGGAGCAAGTGCTGACAGCCTCAGTCCTGCCTGAGATAGTTATCTTTGGTGGATTAGACCCAATCTGAAGGACTCCGCCCTCCCTCCCCCGCTTGTTTCCTTCTCTGCTAAATTCTTCTGCCTAAAGCATGTTGAGCTAGAGTTTAGGAACAACATTAGCTATAAACATGTAGAATATATAGAATAGGAATTATAATATATTCATATTTATCTTTTCTCAGAAATAATCTGTAGTACCTAAAATATGTATTAATCTTTGAAATTGCTTCCTTTTTAATTAGTTCATAAGGGTCAACATCTAATTGAGATTAACTAGATATTGTAGAAGACAGAAAAAGATCAAATTTGACATAACCCAGGAGAGATAAGAACGTGTCTTCGCACATTACTCTAATAGGGAGCATGAACACTACTATTTCTTATAGTGATCGGCATCTTTGCCTGCACATCCTTGTGAGTGGTTTACAGGCAAGTGTGTAAAGGCTGTAATAAAGGGGTTGGCTCAGGAGAAGCCAAGAAAAGAGTCTGACTTAAGGTTTGCAGCATTTCACGCAAGGATTCTGGATGGAAAGGAGCTGAGGAGTTCCTGTTGTGGCTCAGCAGTAATGAACCCAACTAGTATCCACTAGCACATGGCTTCAGTCCCTGGCCTCGCTCAGTGGGTTAAGGATCCAGCGTTGCCGTGAGCTGTGGTGTAAGTTGCAGATGCTGCTCAGATCCCAAGTGGCTGTGGTGTAGGTTGGCGGCTGTAGCTCCAATTCCACCCCTAGCCTGGGAACTTCCATATGCCACAGGTGTGGCCCTAAAAAGTCCAAAAAGAAAAAAGAAAAAAGAAAAAGGAGAGAGAGAGAGAGAGAAAAGAAAAGGAAAGACAAAAAAGAAAAAAGAGCTGACATGTCCTGGAATTAAACTATTCGCCTGAGAAAACAATCAGGGACTGTGACTTTCAACCAATGGTCCAGTTAGTATGTGAAAGAGAATCTGAAACCCCAGCCTGAAAAACCCCTCATCCAACAAGTTACAATTGTAAAGATAAAAGTTTTCTGGAAACACATAGGCAAAAATATGATATCCAACAAAACAAAAAAAATCATACTTTACTCAGAAAGGTTAAGTACTGAAAATGTGGCGCAATGGCAGAGGAATTCAGGGAAAAAATGTTTAGACTCAAGAATAATATACCCTATTGTACTTTCCATGTTCTTAAAACAGAGGGACCTGCTCTGGGGCGCACGCGCGCGCGCACCCCCCCCCACACACACACACATGGCATAAAATAGAATTTATCCAACAGTCTTTTAAGGGAGATCAAATACTAGGGATGTTTCCTATAAAAGTAGGAACAGTGAACACTGAAACTGAATCACCAAAACTTCACTCTTATGTAAATGTTCTGAGAGGGGGAAGGTCCGGAGGCAGATCTCACAGAAACAATGGCAAATTCTGAGCAGTTTTCTCCTCTTGGTTTGGGTGACACTGGGCTAATCTGCTGTTGAAACCATCCGCTTACCCTGTTACTTAAATGACTGTTTTCAATACCAAGATGTTTTCTTTTTCTTTCCAAATCTGACTTTTCAAAAATATTTTCTCTTATCCTTTATGTGTTCCATTTTTACAATTTTTTATCATTATAAATTTTCATTATCATTATAAATTTCTTTATCATTATAAATGTGTTCCATTTTTTACAATTTTTATCATTAAAAATATTATAAATATATAAATATCATTATAAACATCATTACCATTACTTTACCATCTTCATTTAATTTTCTATTATTTGAAATCTATAAAGGTTCCTTAAAAGTCACACCTTCTGTTGAGGGGAGATCTGTCTTTGGTTATTTTCTGATTCTACATCATCATCTTTTTGAGTCTTTTGTGACCTGGATTGAGGGCATGTCTGTCCAAATCAGTTGTCAGTTGCTTGGCAAGTATGGAAGGCTCTCCGCCTTGGGACCACCTCACATGTTATTTCTCGGCGTAGACCTTCCTGAGTGTCTCAGCGACAGATATTCACATCCCAGACTGACTGAGGGCATGGCTGGGACACCGAAGTTGCAGGTTGCTCAGGTGAGAGAGGTGCACCCAGGACTGACTTGGCCGGGGCCCTGGCGTCCCACCAACCTTGCATCTGCTTGCATAGGAACCACACTGACAGTTGCTATTGAGCATCACTTTGCAGTTAGTTGGTTGAGATTTACCTTATTTTCTTACGAGCTCATTTTTGCATTTATAGAAGTAATAGTTCATCCAGTTATTTTAAAATATTTTTTAATAGGAGGGTTTTGAGGTTATGCAATTCGTGGAAGAAACAGCAATGTTGTGATGGAATTGTAAAGTTGTCTTCATTCTTATCTAATACTTGCAATTTACAGTGACCTGTGAGGCCGACCCAGTGCAGTGTTTCCTGAATTCACCTCCTTCAGTGACTTTTTCTTTTCCAGTTCATGGTTTGACACTCCGCTTGAGCTCTGGGTGGAAGCCGACTAAAAGGGGACGCACGTGTTCGGCCTTGAGGCTGCTGTGAGGCGGCTGGCAAGTCATCGCCCTCACGTTGAACAACAAGGATTTGTGTCTCCAGGTCCCATGATGTGTTCAGCAACCTCCTCTCCCAGTGCTGAATATACTGCACTTTTTCTTCAGGCCCACAGGGGTCAGAACCACAAACAGAATTTCCAAAAGTGCAGTTTCTCTCAACATGACCCACAGATGAGTTATGGAATTTATTTTTAGGGAAAAAGTTCTGAGGCAGAAAGATTTAAGACTGAGTTGCTATTTCTGCAAAACCTGAATAATTTTTAATAGCAAAAAAACTGATTCATTTATATTTTGGCTTTAACACAGAGTCCATTCATTCTACAAATGGAAATGAAAAAACCAAGACAGACGTTAAAAATATATTTCCAAGTAACCATCTAGTTCTCTTGTGTTAGTTATATTGGAAATAAGGAGAATGAAGACATGCTAAATAATATTAGATATTAGAGAATCTCCTTGGCCTGATGCTATGTTGCTCTGTACACAGAAATACTAGAGCCAAGAACTCAAAAACTGTCCAAAACAAGTTGGTGGGGGGATACTTTGTAGAAAGGCTCCAGAAACTCTGTTGAGCCAAGGTTGCTGCCCAGTTCCCTTTATTATAAGGAAGCTAAGATGCAAATCAAAGCTGTCTCTCGGCCCTTCCTCAGCCCACAGGCCAACGGCACAGTTCATTCGCCAGCACCCCCATCACCCCTCACTGCCCATCCTTAGGCAGTGTTTTTCCATTGAAACCACTGAATGGGTCACTTCAGTATATGCTGTTTGGATTAGGAACAAGAGCACTGTGTACCACCAGCTGAATAGAAACCCAACTGTTCCAATGTTACCAAACAAAAATAAAATATTATTTTTAACAAAAGAAAAGACTGACACCCTTTGGAAGCTCCCAAGCGTTTTTACTCATTTCTATTAATAAAGAGTCAGTTCTTCTTTCCATTCCATTTAATCAACTGGAAAAGGTAAATCTGCTTATTTTCAAAAATCCTCATTTCCCAACACTGAAAGTCCAGAAAACAATTATGGAAAAAGTGGCAACCAAAATTCAGTAATCACTAATGCTGCATAAAGTTTTCTTGAACATCATTTCTTTTCTTTTTTCTTTTTTGTCTTTTTGTCTTTTAGGGCCACACTGGTGGCATATGGAGATTCCCAGGCTAGGGGTCGAATCAGAGCTGTAGCCGCTGGTTTATGCCACAGCCACAGCAACGCAGGATCAGCAACCTACACCACAGCTCACGGCAATGCCGGATCCTTAATCCACTGAGCAAGGCCACGGATCGAACCTGCATCCTCATGGATGCTAGTCAGGTTCATTAACCACTGGGCCACGAAGGGAACTCCTTAAACATCATGTTCAATTGCTTCTTTCTCACTTGAATGCATTATACACATTCCCTCAAAAGACTCTCAAAAGCCTAGAGTCCAGAATTTGAAAAACTGTTCTAATATAGAAAACAATTAGTAAATTATAATTACTAATATTGTAATTTATTCCTTATAATAAAACTAAAGATCAGAGCTATGGAGAGTATGTAAAAATATCCTTCCTCTTTTGGTCTTCTAATATCTGCAATCCAATGTTTGGATCAAAAATAAAGCTAATTTACAAAGTTTTGAATTGTAAGTATAGTAAATCAATTTTAATTTATAGATCTCACAAGAATTTTATGGATCTCACAAGAATTTTCCCTAACTGGTTCATAAATAGGGTGACTAAATAGAGTTTCATAATATACGTATTTGAAAAAAAAAAATTGTGTGTCATCTCCATTTAATCAGATCACAGCTTTACTTGAGAAGGATGTGTTTCGCTTGTTTTGAGTCAGGATGCAGTCGAGAAAGGCCATGAAAATGCCTTCCAGAAAGTGGAAAGGATGATGCATTCTTGTGATGCCATAGCTGTTTAGCCTCGGTGAAGATACAGCCTCAGCAGTAGAAAAGCAAAGCTCTCTTGTAGAGCTAAACCTTATTTGTGCTTAGAATTACCAAGAGCCCCAGGGTGACAATGAAGTGGTTCTCAAAGTTCTTCTTGGGAATTTGTTAGAAATTCTCACTGACATTAATGCGAGTTTTATAGGCAGTTTTACTCCCATCACTTTTAATTGTGTAAGTTAGAGTTTCTTAGAGCGCTTCTGCCAGCTTTTCACAGACTCATGAAAAAAATATTTTGAGCTGTGGGTGTGTCTAAAAATGTTGAAATATGAGTTCCTATTGGGGAGCAGTGGAAACGGATCCAGTTAAGAACCATGAGGTTGCGGATTTGATCCCTGACCTTGCTCAGTGGGCTAAGGATCTGGCATCACCATGAGCTGTGGTGTAGGTCACAGATGCAGTTCAGATCCTGCATTGCTGTGGCCATGGTATAAGCCAGCAGCTGTAGCTCCCGTTGGACCCTTAGCCTGGGAACCTCCATGTACCGTGGGAGCAGTCCTAAAAAGCAAAAAAAAAAAAAAGTTGAAATAACTGTGTGATCTAATGTATACATTCAGGATTAAATCTAGGTTAGCACATGAATCAAAGGGGTTATTTCAGCTTTTAGAAATGGGCATTTTATTCTCCTTTTCTGCTTCATTTCTCAGCTCTTCTGAAGAACAATACATTTGTCATCTGTATGAGTTAATACATTTCTGAAAGAACCAACTTCCTTGTACCACCTTGCTGGGCTTACAAAAGTCTCGTGATGGCATAAGGGTTTCAGAAAATGCCCGGAGGTTAAAAAAGAAGGCTGCTGCGGGGGAGTTGGAAGGGCAGGGAGTCGGCAGCTGATAACAGTAGTTATTAGGGTACTACAACAGTTACCATCTGCTTCCAGACAGAATTTCGCGGCTTAATGAAGAATTTTCTCACACTTTCTGAACAAGACACCTGGGAAGTCCGTCCGGGCGCTTCCGGCATTGTCTGTGAGTGCAGGCGGGCTGCCTGTCCCAAGGGCTTGGTGGGGGCGTAGGCACCTGTCTCGGCGTGTCCACCCACGTGGGTGTCAGCCCCACCTCCTTGTCACCAGGGCCTTCCAGCAGCTGCTGCGCCTGGACTCCCACCCCACAGAGCTGAGCACCTAAGGGGATACCTCGGGGAGATGGTGACTCCAGTACCCGTGTTGTATAGATGCAACTCAGACACTAGTTACACAAGTTGGAACTCAAAAAAAAGTTCAGGATGTAAAAGTGTAAAAAAACTTTTACAAACACGTGGAGAATAAACAACATGCTACTAAACAACCAACGGATCACTGAAGAAATCAAACAGGAAATTAAAAAATACTTAGAAGCAAATGATAACAAAGATACGACACTCTGAAACCTCTGGGATGCAGCAAAAGCAGTTCTAAGAGGAAAGTTTATAGCAATACAAGCCTACCTCAGGAAACAAGAAAAAGCTCAAATAAACAACCTAACTTTACATCTAAAGCAGCCAGAGAGGGAAGAAGAGACAAGACCTAAAGTTAGTAGAAGAAAAGAAATCATAAAGATCAGAGCAGAAATCAATGAAATAGAAATGAAGAAAACCATAGAAAAGATCAATGAAACTAAAAACTTGGTAATAGAAATGTGCCTGTGTAAGAGGTGATAATTTGCATGAGATCATCTATTAACGATTAGAGAGCCTTAGAGCACAGCATCTGGAACTGAGTATGGCAGTTTGCAGATGGAAATTTAGGTCATAACAAGGCAGGGACCACCCACACATTCATCCATTTCTTCATTAAACAGAGGCTGAGCACTATGTCACAGCTAGTATTTACATGTCCTAATTCAATCGAGTATACGGATGACAAAACTTGCAAATAAAAATATAACATAAAAAGTGTTAAAATCAAGGTTAGTAGAGGTTCCACTTGAGCTAGTGGATGAGGGATGTAATTCACTTTAAGTCTCAGGGCAAAGTTAAGGGGCTGTAAAGAGAAGTAGGAGTCAGTACGAAGTATGAGGTAGAGACAGCCATGTGGGTCTTGTGGCCAGGATCTGCTGTTTCCTTCAGGAAGTCCCCTTTCCTCGCCTTGAAAGTGGGAATCCAGCCTCTCCACACTGTGGTTCTGGTGGAGAGTGCAGTCACATTCAGGCATCTGAATGGGGCCGTCACATTAGAACACTCCCCAGGTTCTCCAGTTTAGAACAAGAATGGAAAGAAGTAACTGGTGGGAAACCAGGACATAGGAGCAGTTGGAACCAACCTTTATTTTTGAGTGAGAAGACAAAAGGCTTCATGTAAAGGGGTAAAAACCTCAGGGTCAGTGGGAAGCACTGGGTGAGGGTGGGTGATGGAGAACATAGTTCATACTGTCAACCCAGATCCTGTAGAAGGCCTGAGGAGTCAAGATTTTGGTGGGAGGGAGGTTACTGGTAATACTGGAAGAGAGGTCCAACACTAATGGATACTGTCACTAATAAGATGCTGTAATTCTACACATGTAATCTCTAACTGTATGTGTCTGTTTTTATGTAAATGCATGTGGATATTGACAAGAGACAGCAAGAGTGATGTAGGCAAAAGACTTTGCGGTGAATTGTATGGGCAGAATAATCGCCAGAGAGCCAGTGGTTGGATGGTCACAAGGCTAGGGCGGGGTTGTTTGATTCAAAAGAGAGTCGAGTACATGTAAATACCGAGTATTCTAAGTCAGTGTAAGGAGCCACTGGGATGCATCAGAGTTCAAGCAAAAGAGTTAAGGGAAGAAGAATCTGTCTTTAAAAGGAAGAGGGGAGTTCCTGTTGTGGCGCAGCAGAAATGAATCCGACTAGGAACCAGGAGGTTGTGGGTTTGATCCCTGGCCTTGCTCAGTGGATTAAGGATCCAATGTTGCCATGAGCTATAGTGTAGGTCGCAGACGTGGCTTGGATCCTGCGTTGCTGTGGCTGTGGTGTAGGCTGGCAGCTACAGTTCCAATTCAACCCCTAGCCTGGGAACCTCCATATGCCGTGGGTACAGCCCTAAAAAGACAAAGAAACAAACAAACAAATAAAAGAAAGAGGGAAACTGACTTCTATTGCTGCTGATAATTAAGGGAAGAAGGAATCTTAGGCCAGAAAAAATCCACACCTTTGTCAAAGGAAAAGTTATGCCGTAAATATAACAAATAAGCAAACTCAGTATCCTGTGTCATTGCAGCCCGCATGGTGCTCTGCCTCTGTGTGGCTGGTTCTCATTCCACCATGTCCTAGTAGCAGGCTCTCTTTCCCACTCGTGCTGGCTATGGGACTGTCATTCTGTCTAGATGGATCCTTGATATCTTAGCACCTTTTACAAGTGCTGTTTTTCTTCTGGTAGGACCATCTTACTACAGACACTCTTTTAATAACTTTTATGGATATATAACATGCATACATATATATAATTTTAAATTGGTGAAATGAAACTGAAGTTTTTCTTAGAAAAACCAAGCTAAGCTGCTCATTTATATAAGTGAAATGTTTTTTTCATACCATCTCTGAAGTACAAGATTTTAGTCATGATTCTATTACCCTTGCTGCAAGTTAATAAAATTCATTAAGAGCTTCAGATAAATTTGACCAGGAAATTTTGTTTTAACCAATTTTTTGATTGAAAAGCCAGAGAACTGCTGTCTGATAGCTATGCAGCTAGGGCAGAGGGCCTTTTACTACAGAGTGTAGAGCTGGTGTTTAAAAAGAGTGAAGGATATTTGCAATAACTACTGGGAAGGTGACTTACTAGGAAGATTGAGAGAAATTATAGGATACATTGAGATTTACTCAATAGTGAAGATCATAACTATACTATAGAATAATCTTATTCTATTCTATTTCCCACATTCTCAAAACACTGCCATTACACAGCCCTTAATCTATGGAAAACTTTAAAAGTCCACATTGTGAGCTGCTCTTATGTCTAAATTAAAATGTTCCTACTGGGATAACAATACATTTTCACTTGTTCTTTCTAGGATGAAGAGTAATACAGGAGCTCCCGTCATGGTGTAGTGGAAACAAATACAACTAGGGACCATGAGGTTGTGGGTTTGATCCCTGGCCTCACTCAATGGCTTAAGGATCCTGCGTTGCCATGAGCTGTGGTGTACGTTGCAGATGTGGCTCAGATCTGGCGTTGCTGTGGCTCTGGCATAGGCTAGCAGCAACAGCTCTGATTAGACCCCCAGTCTGGGAGCCTCCATATGCTGCGGTGGGGCTCAAAAGGACAAAAGACAAAAAAATAA
Organism: Catagonus wagneri; assembly: GCA_004024745.2. Lineage (NCBI taxonomy): Eukaryota > Metazoa > Chordata > Mammalia > Artiodactyla > Tayassuidae > Catagonus > Catagonus wagneri. The sequence continues at coordinate 29,534,418 of PVHT021183555.1, forward strand.
AAAAGTAATACATATCCATTGCCTCCCAATGATGGATTTTTATTTGTACCTAAAGAATAAGGCATTCAACATACGCAAATCAATCAACATCATACACCACATTAACAAAAGTCAAAAACCACATGATCATTTCAATAGATGCAGAAAAAGCATTTGACAAACTCCAACATCCATTCATGATCAAAACTCTTATCAAAGTGGGTAGAGAGGGAACATACCTTAATATAATAAAAGCCATTTACGACAAACCCACGGCAAATACAATACTCAATGGAGAAAAGCTGAAAGCCTTCCCACTAAAATCTGGAACAAGACAAGGGTGCCCACTCTCACCACTGTTATTCAACATAGTATTGGAAGTCCTAGCCACAGTAATCAGACAAACAAAAGAAATAAAAGGTATCCAAATTGGAAGAGAAGAGGTAAAATTGTCATTCTATGCAGACGACATGATACTATATGCAAAAAATCCTAAGGACTCCACACAAAAACTACTCTAACCGATCAACGAATTCAGCAAAGTAGCAGGAAACAAGATTAACATTCAGAAATGGGTTTCATTTCTGTATACCAACAATTAAATATTAGAAAAGGAATACAAAAATACAGTACCTTTTAAAATTGCACCCCAAAAAATCAAATACTTGGGAATAAACCTGACCAAGGATGTGAGACTTATATGCTGAGAACTATAAAACATTAATCAAGGAAATTAAAGAGGATGCAAAGAAATGGAAAGATATTCCATGCACCTGGATTGGAAAAATTAATAAGGTAAAAGGGGCCATACTACCCCAAAGGAATCTACAGAGTAAATGTAATCCCTATCAAATTACCCAAGACATTCTTCACAGAACTAGAACAAATAACCCCAAAATTTATATGGAACCACAAAAGACCAAGAATCGCCAAAGCAATCCTGAGGAACAAAAACCAAGCAGGAGGCATAACTCTCCCAGACTTCAGGCAATATTACAGAGTCACAGTAATCAAGACAGTGTGGTACTGGTACCAAAACAGACATACAAACCAATGGAACAGAATAGAGAACCCAGAAATAAACCCAGACACCTATGGTCAATTAATCTTCGACAAAGGAGGCAAGAATATAAAACGGGAAAAAGAGAGTCTTTTCAGCAAGTGTGCTGGGAAAACTGGACATCTGCATGTAAATCAATGAAACTGGAACACACCCTCACACCATGCACAAAAATAAACTCAAAATGGCTTAAAGACTTAAATGTAAGACAAGACATCAGCAAACTCCTAGAAGAGAACATAGGCAAGACATTCTCTGATATCAACCTTACAAATGTCTTCTCAGGTCAGTCTGCCAAAGCAACAGAAATAAAAGCAAAAATAAACCAATGGGACCTAATCAAACTGACAAGTTTGCACAGCAAAGGAAACCATAAAAAAAAAAAAAAAAGACAGAGAGAGAGAAACAACTTAACAGAATGGGAGAAAATATTTTCCAATGATGCAACTGACAAGGGCTTAATCTCTAAAATATACAAACAACTGAAATAACTCAACAGCAAGAAAGCCAACAACCCAATTGAAAAATGGGCAAAAGACCTGAATAGACATTTCTCCAAAGAAGATATACAGATGGCTAACAAGCACATGAAAAAATGCTCAACATTACTGATTATTAGAGAAATGCAAATCAAAACTACTGTGAGGTACCACCTCACACCAGTCAGAATGGCCATCATTACTAAGACAACTAATAACAAATGCTAGAGAGGGCGTGGAGAAAAGGGAACACTCCTACACTACTGTGGGAATGTAAATTGGTACAACCACTATGGAAAACAGCATGGAGGTACCTCAGAAAACTAAATATAGAATGACCAAATATCCAGCAATCCCACTCTTGGGCATATATCCAGACAAAACTTCCCTTGAAATAGACACACACACCCATGTGTTCATTGCAGCACTATTCACAATAGCCACGACATGGAAACAACCTAAATGTCCACTGAGAGATGACTGGATTAAGAAGATGTGGTATATACACACAATGGAATACTACTCAGCCATAAACAAGAACAAAATAATGCCATTTGCAGCAACATGGATGGAACTAGAAATTCTCATACTAAGTGAAGTAAGTCAGAAACAGAAAGACAAATACCATATTATATCACTTATATCTGGAATCTAATATACTGCACAAACGAACCTTTCCGCAGAAAAGAAAATCATGGACACAGGGAAGACTTGTGGTTGCCAAGGGGGAGGGGAAGGAAGTGGGAGGGACTGGGAATTTGGGGTTAATAGATGCAAACTATTGCCTTTGGAATGGATAAGCAATGGATCCTGCTGTATAGCACTGGGAACTATTTCTGGTCACTTGTGATGGAGCATGATAATGTGAGAAAAAAGAATGTATACACGTATGTGTGACTGGGTCACCTTGCTGTGCAGTAGAAAATTGAAAAAATGCTGTAAACCAGCTATAATGGAAAAAATAAAAATCATTATTAAAGGAAAAGAATAAAGCTATTAGCATTCAAGATTTCTCCCCATGTTTATAAGGTGTCTTCTGTGCAGCAGCTGTGAACTCAAGCCTCACAGCTTCTTCTGAGACAAATCCTTTGCCAGATTGTTTCAAGAAAACTAAGGTATCTTGTTTTTTTCAATCCCTTTTATCACACTGCCTGAACCCAATGGGTAAAAACTCTGTGTTGTGAAGCTTCTTGGAGAACAGTTTAAAATAAATGAAAAACGTTTCAAAATTTTCTGCTATTTTAATGCACAGATACAAGATTGACCAAAGTTTGGATTATTTTAAAACCATTCCTCTCAAAAAGAAAGACCTAATTCCAAATAATGTGGACAATTTTATTTCAGATTCAAATTTCTAGGTTTTTGTGATGATTTTTTTTTAATTCTGCTAATACGATGAATTATCCTGACATCTGGAATAATCATATGACTAGTCATGGTGGAAAACTGAATGGTAGATTGTTTTTAAGGAAACTGCTATCTGCTTTCTGGTCCAAGTCTCTCCAAACGCGGCTCCACATGGCAACTGCCACAAATGGGTTTGGATTTAGGGTGGATCTTGGGGGGGTCAGAACACACAGGCATGGCCATTGAACTTTTAATAAAGACAATCTTGAAGCAATATGACTCAACATAGATAAGAATGGCCCCTGGATTCTCAGCTCCTTGAAAGCATGGGCTGTCTTCACATGGTTTGCTCCATGTTTTTGTCTGCTGAATATGAGAACAGGACAGGAGTGGATCCCTGAGATAACTCACTTAGCACTGAGCAAAAATTAATCATATACCTCCATTGATAGAACAAAATTGTTAATGCATCTGGCACAGTTCCTGGTACATAATGAGTCTACTCTATGTGGACACTTCCCTACTCTTTCTTCCTACTTTGAACTGTGACAACTATAAAAGCTGTTTCATGACTGCTAACTTCTGCTGCCTCTCTATATTTCTCATGTGAGTTGGATCCTTTTCTATGATGAGAAAATAATGTTTTTGACTTTTTTCAACATTATTTTGGTGGTGCATTAGGGATATAAAGGATAGAATTTTTTTTAAAGTGTGAATATGTATTTAAATATATGTTTTAATGGAAAAAGATGTCTTCCACTCATAGATGTCTCTGCAAAACTCCTTTGAACCTTAACTAAAGTTTTAATTTAGAAAAAGGAACCCTATTACACTGTTGATGGGAATGCAAACTGGTGTAACCACTGTGGAAAACAGTATGGAGAGTCCTTAGAAAACTAAAAACAGAACTATCATTTGATCCAGCAATCCCACTCCTGGGCATCTATCCAGAGAAATCCATGACTCAAAAAGACACATGTAGGAGTTCTCGTCGTGGGTCAGTGGTTAACAAATCTGACTAGGAGCTGTGAGGTTGTGGGTTCGATCCCTGGCCTCGCTCAGTGGGTTAAGGATCCAACATTGCTGTGAGCCATGGTGTAGGTCGCAAATGCAGCTCGGATCCTGCATTGCTGTAGCCGTGGCGTAGGCCGGCAGCTGTAGCTCCAACTAGACCCCTGGACTGGGAACATCCATATGTTGCGGGTGCGGCCATAAAATGACAAAAAGCCAAAAAAAAAAAAAAAGACACATGTACACTCCAATGTTTATTGCAGCACTCTATACAATAGCCAAGTTATGGAAACAACCTAAATGCCCATAGACAGAGGAGTGGATAGGGAAGATGTGGTACATACACACAATGGAATACTACTCAGCCATTAAAAGAAACAAAATAACAGCATTTATAGCAACATGGATGGACCTAAAAATTATCTTGTGACGTGAAACCAATCAGACAATGAGACACCAACATCAAATGCTACCATTTACATGTGTAATCAAAAAAAAGGACACAATGAACTTCTTTGTGGAACAGATACCGACTCACAGACTTTGGAAAACCTATGGTTTCCAAATGAGACAAGTTGGGGGGTGGGGGGATGCACTGAGGGTTTGGGATGGAAATGCTATCAAATTGAGTTGTGATGATTTTTGTACACCCATAATTGTAATACGATTCATTAAGTAATTTTTAAAAATTTTTTTAAAATAAATTAAAAAAAAGTTTTAATTTAAAAACTTCTCTTTCTTGTCATTTCTTTTCTCTATTTGTTATTTTTTAACACATCAAGAAGGTAGTCTATTCTCAGGTATGGCTCCAACCATCTCAGGAATATCAGCAATTCCCTAAATACCACAGAAAATCATGGCAATGTAAATCATATCCCAGAGTCTCTGGGTCTCTCTGGGGTTCTGTAATGAGCTCTCCTTTCAGCAGAGAGCACATGGAAAGAACAGAAGCCAGGCTCCAGAGGAGTCTCTCTCTGAAGCCCAAACTCACTTCAGCTGCTCCCTACCCTTCTCGCACATTCTTGCGCAATGCAAGCTGACTCACTGAGGGGTACTTCTTTAAGAGAGAGAACTTGTTTCCTCCAGGATATAAGCAATAGTCATGAGGTAAGTGCTAAGCATCACAATAAGTTCTACCCCCCACCCCCATGCCACCCGCCCCCAGTTCTGCCCAGGAAGGTGTCTGCAGGCTGTGATGGAGTTCACAAGACCCCCCCCACACACACACCCCTCTCCCCCGCTTTCTACCCCTACTCCTTCTTCTACTTGAGTTTAGCTACACACCTCCTGGTTAGAAACAAAGAATATAAATAATGTTACTGTAAAGTCTGGAATGGTAAATACTCCAGGCTATGTCTAAACAACTGTCATCCTTTCTACAACTGTCACTCCCATAGACAAGGATCTAAGAGGTGGAAGCTGTCCGGGGAGAGAACTGTTGGGCGGGGAGAGAATTAAGTTAGTTCTTGGGGGCAGGGGATGGCAGATTCAAAAGCAGAAATGTCACATTCACGTCTCTCCTCTGAACATTAGTCTAAGAACGAGCCTGGCGTTGTTGGCACAGCTTGGTTACAAGGATAATGGAAATTAATCTAGTAATTCTGGAAATACCATCTCTGAATCAGAGAAAACTGATAATGCCACCTGCAGAAGGGACACCCAGTAAATGACAACAGCCTACCCTCAGCAAGCCCGGGCGCAGGCCCTCCACGAAGCAGTAGGAGAAACAGCACCTTCTACCCTTTCAGCTGAGCCTCGGGGCTCAAGCAGCCCCAGGTTGATCATAGTCATTAGTTCATTGAAAACAAACTACTTTGCCTGGTTTTTTTTTTTTGTGTGTGTGTGGATATTTCCTCACCACATAGAAGGGTATGTCTGGCTCAAAGGAGATGCTCAACAAATATTGGAAATAGCATCTAAAGCACTACGAAGGTCTTAAAGGAAGAAATTACAAAGGGCAAAGATACCACGGTCATTCTGAGAATTATGTCTTACAATGTCAGCTCTATATTGCAGTTAATTCTAGGTATGGTTTATAAAATGCTTACTATGACTAATATGTGAACAGTTCATCTTCATCTTAGTCTGAAACTCAATCTTAGAAACTTCAAGTCATTCAAGGTCACACAGCTAATAAATCTTTAACAGGAAAATGTACCTTCTTGGAGTTCCCATCATGGCTCAGGAGTAGTGAACCTAACTAGGACCCATGAGCACGTGTGTTCGAACCCTGGCCTCGCTCAGTGGGTTAAGGAAACAGCATTGCCATGAGCTATGGTGCAGATTGCAGACATGGCTCAGATCTTGCATTGCTGTGGCTGCGGTGTACGCCAGTGGCTACAGCTCAGGTTTGATCCCTAGACTGGGAACTTCCATATGCCATGGATGCGGGCCTAAAAAAAAGACATTAAAAAAAAAAACAACTTCTTAACCACTAATCCAGGCTGTTTTCCAAAATGGATTGACTATGAGATTTTTGAATTAAAAATAAACAGATTTATAAATGTCTTATTATTAAATTTTTTTATTTTGCAAAATATCTTTCCAAAATCACCTTGGTTATAATTATTTGACCCTTAAGAAAGGATGTGGGAAATAAGAACATAAAGGTTAAGTGTCTAAAGCAATGACATATTTTTTAATTTTCAAAAAACATTGCTGGAATATATAAGAATGAAGTAGGTCAAGTTCATCTGATTTCAATATTCTACTATGAATATTGTAATAAAATTCTTGTAATAAAATTCTGAGTGAGGAAAGTTAAATGAACCTAGAAAATATACCTAATTTGGTGGGGAGGGGTTGGTATCAGTTTTTGCAGCCTCAGAGATTATCCAACCTGATACAGAACAAAGTCAGCGGAGCTGATCTTCTGTCAGTTCAAAACTCCATCCTTAATCATATAAAAATAGCCAGGAATATTGGCTTTAAAGCTTCTTGGTAAGAAGTTTCATGATCCGTAAGATAACCCTGACATGGTTTAGAACAGAGGGTGCAAAGTTTGAGGAAGGGAGTTTGAGAATGGGGCCAATATTAAAGGAGTTAATAGAAACAAGAACATAGATAATATAAATTAGGTCTCCAGATGGAGGTTCTTCTTACTTTTAAATTATTGTTTGCTTGGTTTAAATTACTGCATTTTGCTTTAAATAAATAAGATTATCTAGGTCTATTAGGTAACAATATTTGGTCCTGTTTAAGTAGTAACAAGTACAATTTTCTGAAAATAATTTAAAGGAAGTTCACCAACTGCACATGTAATTTGCCTCTCTGTATTGTTAGACTGCAATGCACAGCAAAATTTGAAAACAAGAACAATCAAAGAAGAGCAGCTCATTTACATAGAATCTCTGAACTGTTCAAGTCAATTTTATTTTGCTTTTTGGCAAAGGCTTTCCGTCATTAGCCTGGATGTAGACCCCTTACCACTGGATACAACAGCATTCCAACAGCTGAGGATGCAACCTGAGTCCAAAGACTAATGGCAGCCTTGAAATCACTTTTATTCCACACAATAGGGCAAAGCCATTGCACTAATGGATCACAAAGAAGGTAGGAACATACACAAATGTTAGTCCAAATCAAGTCTAATCAACACCATCAGCTCCCAGACTTCTCTGCTTCTGCCTAATAAGCTGTTTAACAGATTGGGATATCAGCTTTTTAAAAAAAGTTCAAGATGGATGCGTGTAAGTGGTTTGATTAAATTGTGGAGCCCATAATGTTTGTGTCCAAAAGCCAAAGTTCATATTAAAGATCTCTTCGTTTATATGTCCCTTCTCTTCTGTATTTCCTGAGGATATTTCTGAATAGACCATTTCATTAAGGAGTCATTACTGATTACAAACTAAAAACCTTGAAGACATATCCACCCCAAAACCAATTCCAGAAGCCCAGACAATGCCTTGTGGAGTATAATTGCCATTCCTTGAAAGTGCTTATGTATGCAGATATAAAGTGCTCCTAGAGATGTAATTACAGCTTTTACAAGCGTCTAATTAAACAGCCCAATCCATCACACAGACTGTCTGCTTTGCTGAGATTGTAAAATCAGTTTGAAGCAGACTAGGCAGGGTTGCTTCTGCTGCCCCCACCTGCTGATGCTAACTGTAAACAAGCAGCAGCCAAAGGGAGAGAAAAATCTTTCATATCAGAAAGTGATAAATGGTATGATTTCCTGTTCCCAGAACTTCCTGGCTCAGACCAAACAATCTAAATGTGTGTTGTAATCACTGCACATTATTTCTTTGGAGCTGAAATGCATGCCATGATGTGAATCATCACCATTATTTTACTACTAAGTCAAGGGAGGGCGACAGTTTTCCCCCCAGATGATAAAGCTGATAAAGATAAATCATTTTCCTACATTTATAGAAAAGGAAGAGTTTATAGTTACTTTTTATAAATAATGGTCTCTGCTTTTTGGATTATGCTGAAACTTGGGCAATTTGAAAAGCACCGCAATCTTCTCAGTATGAGGAAGAAACAGCATAATGATAAGTGACTTGGGACGATAAGAGTGCACCTCTTTTCTGAGTTGCAGGGTCCCCTTGTCCAGCTGTCTGGAACTATGGAGGAGGCAGAAGGTGGGTTAAGAGGAAGGAGGGCCTGGACAATCCCCTCAGGAGTTTTAGCAGCAACACCCTTGTGGGGAGTTACTGCAAAGCAGAGGGTGGGGAGATGGGGCTTTGCTCAACTGGTGGGAAGTGAAACCCGATTCTTTCTTTCCTCCCTATGGGAAAACAAACTCAAAACAACCATGCTGGTTTTCAAAGAGATCTTGAAGGTGGCCAGAAGCAGCACTGCAGTGCAGACACTGCCTTGTTTCTCGCTCCTTGGAAAAAAACGATCTGGAGACCCCAGAGCCACAAAGGTGTGCCGTTCTCCTCACCGATTCTGCACTGAATTTCTCCAACTTTATTCAAGTGCCAGAAGTATTACCCGTCAAACATGACTTTTTAAATTACAAAAGATGCCCTCCAAATGATGATTTCACAATGCTCTCCTAGACTAGCATCTGAAAAGGATCAGCTTGGCTCAAAGGAGAGGCCAGCTGTGGCCCTTCGAGGTCAGTTCAAGGTTGAGGCTGGGATAGGCCTGGAGTGCAGGGAATCCGCTGGGGTCTGCGGAGTGCGGCGGGGATGGGCGGGGGTGTCTCTGCTGATGCGCACTGACAGCCGGAGAGGTACTGGCGGGGTGAAATCGGGTTTACAGACCTACCCACCCATGTTCTTGAACCAATCCTGGTTCAGACCAACGGGTCAACCACTTTCAGTCTTTGCTCTCTCGCCCCTAATTTGCACTTGGAGGGAAACGCCTGAGGCAGAGTTAACTGAGGAGCAAGTCCTACAGTAGAAATTTGACAATCTACGATTTACTTCCTCTTCAGATATGAAGACGCCAATTTGTTAATTCTTTCACAGAGCTCTGTGGCTAATCCAAATCAGTGGGGAAATGGGTGTTTCTTTTACAATTCCTGCTCTGAACCTCCTTAAGTTTAGTAATACCACGGTAGCCTATAAACTATTTTTCTAAGATTTGTGTGGCCCTATTATCCTCTATATCTGAAAATATTGGCTATTTCCCACATCTGTGTTTACCACGTAAGTCCCAAAACCCTAGCATGGAATTTAGAGATTATTCTGGAAAACGCAGTATGTTTGAGTTACAATGAAATCACGATGCACTTCCAGTAAGAGTGATTTGAAGAGGTTGCCGATTCCGGTAATTTGCAAAAAACAAGTATAACATTGGGCAACATTTGTCCAAAACTACACTGCAGGATGCCAGAAACTGACCAAAATCAGAAAAACAAACTGATAAGCACTTACCTTGGAGAAACGGAGAAAAGCTGGAGAGTGCGTTCTCCTTGCAGGCGCCGTGTCCTTGGCCTCGCCCAGGTGGGCTGGTGGGAAATACAGCAGCTTACGTGCCACACCTGGGAAAGTTGAGCCCGAGAAGCAAAAACCCACGGCTTTGCTAATTTAGAATGGCAGATTTGGTTGGAAACACGGGAAAGTTTGAGTTTGTTGCCCTGATTTAAGGCAAGGAGTCGAACAGCCAGACTCTTCACTGGGAGATTTGGAAACTGAGGACCAGCTCCTTGGAGGGCTGAGCTCAGATCTCACGACCCCCAGCTGACGCACGCTGCCAAGCGCGGGCCGGGGGTCCTGCGAGAAGCAAACGCGAAGGAGGCCCCAGGGCCCCTTGCAACCCCGCCTGGGTCAGAGCCCACGAGGCTCAGCGGGGAGACCAGGAGCGCCTGGCGGCCTGGGGAGTTGCGCACAACCTCTGCCCAGCAGGACAAGCGACCAAGCCACACAAAGGGTGGGCCACGTGGTTCCCAAATGAAGAATAAATTGCTCAGAGACACTAATGGCTGTGCATGGAAATCGAAATAAAACGTAATCCAGAGTTGTTAAAATATTGTCTAAGTGTTTAGCTTTCATCCAAAAAAACAAACAACAATGCCAGGTATACAAAGCAACCGGAAAGTCTCACGGGTCCTAAGGACAAATCAGAGACAGTTTAATCCACACAGAGTGGACTTTTAAGTTAAAGAAGCAGACAAAGGCTATAAAGCAGCTACTAACAAGGTCAAAGTTTGTAAAAGGAAGGGAACAGTAAAGAGCAGAGCAGAAGTCAATGAAATAGAAAGCAGGAAATAAACAAGAAAATTTATGAAAATAAAAGTTGATTTTCTTTTTTTCCTTTTTTTTTTTGGTATTTTGTCTTCTCAGGGCTGCACCCACAGCATATGGAGGTACCCAGGCTAGGGGTCTAATGGGAGCTGTAACTGCCGGCCTACACCTCAGCCACAGCAACGCCAGATTCCACCTGCATCTGCAGACTACACCACAGCTCACAGCAAGGCGGGATCCTCAACTCACTGGGCAAGGCCAGGAATGGAACCTGTAACCTCATGGTTCCTAGTCGGATTGTTTCCACTGAGCCACAGGGGGGAACTCCCAAAAGCTGATTTTTTGGTAAAGATCATTAGAATTGAAGATCTTTGGTTACACTGACTAAAAAAAAAAAAAGCAAATATGAAAATTAAGAATGGAAAATGAGGAGTTCCTGTTGTGGCTCAGCGTTAACAAACCCGACTAGCATCCATGAGGATGCGGGTTCAATCCCTGGTCTTGCTTAGTGGGTTAAGGATCTGGCGTTGCCGTGAGCTGTGGGGTAGGTTGCAGAGGCGGCGGCTGGTGGTTACAGCTCCAGTTCAACCCCTAGCCTGGGAACCTCCATGTGCCACATGTGTGCAGCCCTAAAAGACAAAAAGACAAAAAAAAAAAAAAAATAGTGGAGAATGAAAGAGGGCATCACTCCAGAAACAGCATAAATTAAAGAGAATCATAGAGAATACCATACAAATATATATTTTAAAAAATTTGACAATTTGGGAAACGGACAAATTCTAGAAGAAGCAAACAGTGAAACTGCTGAAAAAGGAAATAGAAAATCTGAATAGACCTATATCAAGTAAAGAAATTGAATTGAACTTCAACCCTCATTCCCGTTGTGGTGCAGTAGAAATGAATCTGACTGGTACCCATGAGGATGAGGATTCAATCCCTGGTCAGGGATCTGGCATTGACTTTAGCTGTGGTGTACGTCACAGACTTGGCTAGGATCCATATTGCTGTGCTGTGGCTGTGGGTGGCAGGTATAGCTCCAATTTGACCCCTAGCCTGGGAACTTCCCTATGCCATGAGTGAGGGCCTTAAAAAAAGAAAAGCAAAAGAACTGCAACCCTCATCTATTTCTGGTGAAAATGTGAACAGTATGGCCACGTGGCAAAACAGTTCAGCAGTTTCTTAAAATTTAAGCATATACTTCTCGAATGACCCAGCAATTCTACTCCTAAAATCAAGAGAAAACATTTGTCCCACACAGACTTGTATGGGAATGTTCATAGAAGCAGTATTCATAAATCTCCAAACTGGAAACAATCCAGTTGATAGATAATGCATAGCTGTGGGACCGAGAGAGTCCCTCAGGGTTGCAGGATATAAGACATTATTATCAATCATGTATATTCCTGTGCACTCAAGCACATCCCTTGACTCTGCTACCAAATGGGATTCTAGCTGCATATCTGTGTGATTTACTCTGATTTCACTGTGAGCATTTGCTCACATATTTATACTCTGTGGATGGTGAACTTTCTCAGAAATTTACTGGCTTAGAGACTGGAGGTGCAGGGACATTACCAGGAGTGGACTCTTTAAATGTGTCTGCTGGGTATTGAGACCCTGGTCATTTGGCCTCCTCTTTTGCTCATAATTTGTGAACACCTTCTGTTCCTGATCTCCTCAGTATTCCCTTTGGCCTCACTCTGAACTTTTATTATCTATTTTGTTTTGGAATTAATCATTGCTCACTTATGTGGCTCTTCCTTCTTAATGGAATTTTTAATCATTTATATTCCCATAATATATTTATAGTGGCTACAACAAAATTTTGTATTACAGGTTATAAGTATAACCAGCTTTTTGGTACAGCTAATACTAGCACCATCAATATTGATTTCTTCATTTAATCTACATAGTAACTTTGTGAAGTAAGTACTATTATTCTTATTTTACATATGAGGAAGCTGAGTGTTAAGAGACATCCAGTAAATTACCCAAACCAGTGTATTGATTTTTCTTGACACCAGGATTTAGCGGTGGTTGGGCTGCCTCCAAGATTTGCTTTATTAATACCATATTGTGGTTTGGTTTTTAACAATGCAAGAGGAAATGGAATCTAAAACAACACAAGCCAAATAAGTCCTATTTGTGCTTGAGGCTGAAGCCACTACATGCAATATTGGAAGATGGCACACCCTTCAATCTTTCTGGAGCAGCCTTGACCATAGGCTTTAACCCAAATAAACAGTGTCACTGACATGAGATGGAAAATTTGATGCACAAAGTTAATAGAGCATATTCAGTGGAAATAATAAGGTAAATTCAAAAGCTGAGAACAAAAATGCCACATGAAATTAAAAACCCATTTCAATTATCTTAATGATAAGCAAGCAGATAATGAGCTCACCAGGACTCTAATTCAGTCATTAATGTAAGCATATAATTTTAAAAATCACCTTGAAATGTGGTCACTCTAGAGGTTGATCTCTGTTTATGATCCAAGGTACTTTCATTAATTCATTTACTCAAGAAATACTTGGACGCTGGGTAATATATCAATTATTTCTAGCCCTAGGGATAGAAAAATGAATGAAAGAGACACAAATTCCTTTCTCATGGGACATATTCTAGTTGGGGAAAAAAGAAAAATGCTTCAAACAATCTGTCTATATCTCTACCTGTCTGTCTGTCTATCTGTCTACCTACCCAGCTAACTAATATAGTAGATTACTAAGTAGTAAGTGGCATAAAAATAAGTGAGGCAGAAAAGAATGATACTAGAGGAGTGAACAGGGAATGCAATGAAATTTCATGTAAAGTGGTCGAATAAACCCCATGGAGACAGTGAATTAAAGCAGAAACTAGAAGGAAGTGATCATGTGATTCATGACAATAGTAGGAGAAAGTAGTTTCTAGCGTGGGAAACAGAAAGTTGGAACATTTCTTGGTAATTTCTGGAAGGGGGGGAAAGACCGAAGATGGAATACAGCCAGTGATGAAAGGAAATTACATCAAGGAGTTTTGGTAGACTGTGGTGATGTGGAGGCTTCGTGAGTGAGAGGTTTCAGAGAGACCATGAGACAATCTGATTTATGTTTTACCATCATGACATTGGGCTTTCTGTTGACTCGACGGGAAGACGTGTCAAGGAGGGGCTGTGCCACAAAGAAGTAAGCTGGGTGATCATGTGGAGGATTATTGCTGGTGAGAGATGATGGCTTGAATTTGGGGAGCACGTTGGATCTGATAAGAAGGGGGAAGATTCCAGACAATAATTTTGTAATAAAACCTATAGGACTCATTGATGTGTTGGATGTGGAATGTGAGAGAAAGAGAATACTCAAGAAACTAAAATTTTGTCCTGAGGAATGGGTATAATGGGGTTGCCAGTCACTGAGGCAAGTAAGACTCTCGGAGAACAGACCTGGAGAGGAAAAAGAGGCGTACAGTATTGGGCATGTGAGGCTGAGGTGCTGTTGGACGTCTGAGTAGACATTCGGCTTCATGAACCTAGAAAGTTCTCCTAAATATACACATACTATTTATCTAAGAATATCTACATACCGATGTGGATGGAAACTTAGTATTACATATAAATTTAGTAGCTGTCAGGATGCTGATTATATTTGAGAGCTTTTTGACTAAACAGGATTATAAAGACAGTGATAGCGACAACAACCTAACAAAAGGAAGCGAGGGAAGATCAACAAGAGACTGAAAATGAACAGCCACAGAACTATAAGGAAGACCTAGACATGGTGCCCTGAAGGACAAGCACATTAGAATCTATTTCTGACAAACAATCCTGAAACTTCTTGGCTCAAACATGTACCTAGTTACATTCTCTGCGTTGGCTAGTTGGGCTGGGCATTGCAGGGATGGTCTGCCTCTGCTCCATGTAAAATTGCTGGGCCAGTAACATGCTGGACTGTCATCAGGAAGTTGGCCTGGTCCAGGCATCCACCCATAAGGGCCCATCCCTCAGGAGGCTGGCTTGGCCTTAATGCCATGGTGGAATCTTTCCAACAGAGAGAGAGTGCAACTCTATAGTGTTCCTGGAAGCTTTGGCTTGGTAGTCATGAACGTCACTTTTACCATGTGCTATTGGTCAACGTAAGCAACAAGTCCAGCCCAGATTAAAGAACATGAACAGTGAAACCAGCTCTTTTGCAAAGTCCTGAGAAGAATTTGGGACAATTCTTTGGAATCTGTCCCATGTTGAAGAAAATGCTTCAGCAAAAGCAGATGGGAAAAATGTCCCATGCTGTATGAAGGCCAAAATTGGACCTTGCATTAATAAAATGAAAAGCTCAGCCAAATTCTCTAACAATTAGAACTGGACTGTGTGGGACATAAGAGGACCATATTTAATTATTTACTGCGTGGCTGTCATGCACATGTCACGTTGCAAGTCTCACAGTTTGGAGAAACTCACATATTACCATGGGCTTTTAACAGCACTATTCCTTTCATATTTTCATGAGATTTTATATTTCAATTTCATCTCTCAAAGATTCCTTAGCTAATTTAACCAGGCAACAGCTAACTATTTTTTCAGTGAAAGAAAGCTATTGAGAACTATATTTTTAAATAAGTCAAGGGCAACACTATGACAACTAATATCTTATTCTCTAGTGGAAAGCTTAACCGTAATTTTTTAAAAAATAAATGCTTGATACACTCATATGTATTCAAAATGAGGGCTTACAATTTTGAAGTTGGTAGAAATGTAAAAGATATGAGTATATAAAATTGAATTCTATTTTTCTATTTAAAATCATAATTGCATATGACCTGAAGAGTGCAAGAATTTCACTTAAATAACACTAAGTAATTCTTTTTCTTCCATTAAGCCAAAGAGGGAAAATCTGGTTTTAAAAATATTTTTCCATTGAGTGCAATTTAATGTATGATAATGAAGGGCTCTCAGATGGTAGTTACTGTAAGAAATAGAAAAAAACTTACTTTTGGAAAATATGTCCTTCTTTACATTTGGAATAACAAGAGGCAAATTATATTATGAGATCAATTTACCAAAAGATGGCTATTGTGTATAGTTGTGAAAAATAATCATAGTTAAAACATCTTTTGTTTTAAATTTCTTTCTCCTTTCTTTCTCCTTTCCTTCCTTCCTTCCTTCCTTCCCTCCTTCCTTCCCTCCCTCCTTCCTTCCTCCTTCCTTCCTTCCCTCCCTCCTTCCTTCCTTCCTTCTCCTCCCTTCCGTCCTTCCCCTCCCTTCCTTCCTTCCTCCCTCTCTTTCTTTCTTTCTTTCTTTCTTTCTTTTTCTTTCACTTTTTAGGGCCACACCTGCAGCATATGGAAGTTCCCAGGCTAGGGGTCCAATCAGAGCTACAGTTGCTGGCTTACACCACAGCCACAGCAATGCAGGATACGAGCTGTGTCTGTAATATACACCACAGCTCACTGGAAACACCAGATCCTTAACCAACTGAGCAAGGTCAGAAATTGAACCTGTGTCCTCATGGATGCTAGTCAGATTCGTTAACTACTGAGCCACAAAGGGAACTCCATGATACATTTTTCGATGAGTAACAGTGTAAATCCTCGAGGTACATAAAGTGTCAAAATATTTACACCCCAGAAGAAGACTTCTATTGTTTTCCATGTGGGCCTTTGATCTTTCATTAGTGTCTTCACATTATGGTTATCTTTAATCTGATATGAACACATGCTGAGAATCTACTAAATGAAGAGCTTAAAGGCAATTTAAGGAGATTAAAAAGAAATAGAAGTTATTTCTCTAGAATTTAAGAAGTGTACAGTGGTGACAAAGCATAAATAATATGACAGCTTTGCTTTATGAAAATTGGTCTCCATTTTTCAAATACTAGAAATAATTTATGTGAAGAACAGGGCTATTTTTTAATCCATTTATAAATACGTACTGAAGACTTTCCCAGAGTTTGGGGACAAAGTGATGAACATTGACATAATCATTGAACCAGTGGCATTTACCTCATAAAGGGTAAGATAGACACATGAACCAAGTACTGCCTGATGTTATGAGTCCAACAAGATCAGTGGTGTGCATGACACCTGTAGGGCTTCAGAGAGTGGAGTGTGGTTGGCCACCAGCCCAGGGCAACCTCAGGGGCAGAGAAAGTATGTCAGGGACCCAGCACAGGGCCCTCCAGAGGTGTTTCCATGTTCCCTGAAGAGGAGAGTCTGCTGAGTGCTCGAATAAAGCCCACTTAGGAAAGGTAGCACTTCGGTTAACTCTTCAAGGATATTAGGACTTTGCAGGCAGTTGAGACAGAACAATGTGTGCAGAGATGATGAGTAAAAATAGCTACAAACAACTTTGTAAATCTAAGACAAAGACATGTTTGGGTATAAGGGGAGGATGAGTGAGATTTACAAGTTCAGATGAGAACTTATGCGTACCATTTCAAAGGCTTTCAATTTTGCACGTAGGAAACACTGAAAGTTTTGAAACTGGAAGCTGGCTTTTAAAGAAAGGTTTCACTGAAGACAATAGCGTTTTCATGGGACTGATCTAAATGACCCTGATAAGACAATTTTTTTTATTAACGATATTTATTTTTTCCATTATAGCTGGTTTAGAGTATTTTATCAATTTTCTACTGTACAGCAAGGTGACCCAGTCACACATACATATATACATTCTTTTTTCTCACATCATGCTCCATTATAAGTGAGAGGATATGCCTAGAGATACATAGGATTTTTGCCTATGACTTAACTTTGAAAAGTTATATAATTTTTAGCTTTTTCTTTTTTTAAAAATAATGATTTCTATTTTTTCCGTTATAGCTGGTTTACAGTGTCAGTCAATTTTCTACCGTACAGCAAGGTGACCATCACACATACGTGTATACATGCCTTTTTCTCATATTATCAGGCTCCATCATAAGTGACTAGATATAGTTCCCAGTGCTATACAGCAGGATCTCATTGCTTATCCATTCCAAAGACAATAGTTTGCATCTATTAACCCCAAATTCCCTGTCCATCCCACTCCTCCCCCCTTCCCCTTGGCAACCACAAGTCTGTTCTCCAAGTCCATGAGTTTCTTTTCTGTGGAAAGTTTCATTTGTGCCATATATTAGATTCCAGATATAAGCGATATCATATAGTATTTGTCTTTCTCTTTCTGACTTACTTCGCTTAGTATGAGAGTCTCTAGTTCCATCCATGTTGCTGCAAATGGCATTATTTTGTTCTTGTTTATGGCTGAGTAGTATTCCATTGTGTATATATACCACATCTTATTAATCCATTTATCTGTCAGTGGACATTTAGGTTGTTTCTGTCTTGGCTATTGTGAATAGTGCTGCAATGAACAAACAGATGCATGAATACGCAATTTTTTTAGTGGTTTAAATTTTAATACTTGAAATTTGTCTGTTACATTATATAAGATTTTTCCTTTTATTTTAGTAAGAGAAATCAGTATCTGCTGGTCCTTTGTCTTCTGTGCTCAAGTCAGTGTTAGGTGGTAACTATACAAAATGAAACACAAAGATGCAAGACAAGAATAGCTGCTAAATTTAACAACATAACTTGTATCTTCCCTGCTTCTGACTCCCTCCCGAACCTATGCTAAAAATAGAAACTACCCCTTTCCCTATATAACTAGCTGCTCCCTAAGCTGTGGGGAGCCTGAGTTCCCTCTGTTCAGTGCTCTGGGGCACTCTGTTGGTCCACAAACCTGTTTGAGATCTCATTGCTCCCTCCTCTGCCTCTTTCTTCCTTCACTGTTTCTAACAGTCAGTAGTATGTTTCCTTTTTACAAAACGATGTTCAGTTACTGCTTCAGTGGGTCACAGCATTCATTAGGTGACTTTGGGTTAGCCTGCCTGGCAGCCTCAGCTCTCCCGTTCATGCACTGATCTTCTCTGTGTAATTCAGGGACCAAATGGAATATCAGAGATCTGAACCCATCTCTGGCATCTTGACACCCCTTAGAGGAAGGGGCACTGTCAACGTGACAAGTGTCCCTTCTGCAATGACAGGCCAGGAAACTTATAAGCCCGAAATAATAGATTTATAGAGTCAGGCAAGTGAAGCATTTGCAAGGTTAAACCAACAGGACAAAGTCCAGGGGTATAGTGTCAAGTATTAAGGCTAAAAAGTGGTCCATACTGTAACATAGTATTCAATAGCAAGATTATAACTGTACTGAAAAGTGTGAATAATAAATGTATTATTAGGACTTACCCACTCTAAGAAGGGACTTTTAAATGAATCAGTTTAATTGTCTTTGCTTAATTTCTGTTTTTTAAAAATAACTTTCTATTATTTTATTTTATTTTTTTTTTTGCTTTTTAGGGCCACACCCATGGCACATGGAAGTTCCCAGGCTAGAGGTCCAGTCGGAGCTACAGCTGCTGGCCTATGCCACAGTCACAGCAGCACAGGATCTGAACTGCATCTGCAAACTACACCACAGCTCACAGCTCACAGCAACACCAGATCCTT
The DNA here is from genome assembly GCA_004024745.2 of Catagonus wagneri. Lineage (NCBI taxonomy): Eukaryota > Metazoa > Chordata > Mammalia > Artiodactyla > Tayassuidae > Catagonus > Catagonus wagneri. The sequence goes on from PVHT021183555.1 coordinate 29,553,395, forward strand.
AACCCACTGAGCAAGGCCAGGGATTGAACCTGCATCCTCATGGATGCTGCTGGTCAGATTTGTTTCTGCTGAGCCATGATGGGAACTCCTTCAATAAATATTTTCTAATGATCAATAAAGTACACCATTACTAAACTGCATTCTTTACAACAGAGAAAATGCATATACATGAAATACATGAAAATGGAAAATGCCTTTTTAGGGTAATGTGGTTCTGGAAGGATTTCTATACTAGAGAAAATGTGCACCACCTTTTCCTAAGATGCTTTCGCATTTATGAGACACATTCAGTATCTCATTCTCCAGCTGCCACTGTACCTCTGGGCATTTCTCATTGTTTCCTTCATCTGAACTCCTTTTTAATGAATTACCAGATTGCCATTAGCCTGAGAAAAATTCCTGTGGAGTTGGTTATACTGTTTCAGAAACCGTGGCAGCAGAAAGAGACAAGTGACACCCAGAGATGTGGAATAGCCAGGTTTATTCAGCACTGGTGCAGGCTCAGAGGAGTCGCCTTCAGAGTCTGAGCACCAGGTCTTTGTTCTGGGTAGCCTTTATACAATACAGACTAATGAGTCTTGACCTTCCTGCACAAGCAGCCCGGCCCTCCCCCTTCCCTGAGCGGAAGGAGCTCTTGCCTAAGAAGCTGAGCAAACAAGATTACAAAAGCAAAACTGATAAGCAATGCTTGGAGCTGGGGGTGCAGGGCTGCTAGCAAGGACATAAGACACATAGTTGCTACAAGATTACAAGAAGGGTGGTATGTGGAGAGCAAAGCTGCTGACAGGCATCTAGCTGCCTTTCCAGTGGGGGCGGGGGTGGGGGGGTTGTTTTTCTAGTTAAAACTCTTACTCTATAACAAGCAGTATAGTGATGTGTAGAGGCTCCTGACAAGATGGTGGTGAACAGAAGGTGTAAATCTTTGCAGTGTAAGAGGCACACCACACACAGCAGTACAAGAACACAAAACAATGTTTAATCTTCCTCCTGGAGGAGCTGTGTAAACATCACTACTCCAGAGACAAGAACTGGAGAGTGGGTAAACACATCAAGATCAGCATAGGCTGCAACAAACTTAATCAAAATATTGACAATATTTATTATTCAGCAGGTCACTTTAAGTGCTCAGCTTTAATACTATGTTAGAGACTTAAAAACAAATTCCCTGTGAGACGGAATTGGGTACTAGATATAACCCTAAAGGCTATGATGTTAAGTCAGACACACCTTTCTTCCCACCCCTCCAAAGCCATCCTTGTCCCTTGAGTACCAGCCAGCCCTTACACTCACCTGCAGGGCCCTGCATTCCGTGAGAACCTCACTCCTCTGCTCCACCAGACAGGCAGTCACCTGGCTCCACCAGACAGGCAGTCACCACCCACCTGGTGTCTTTGCACATGCTGTCCCTCTGCTGAGAACTCCCCCCACAAATACCTCTTGTCCCTCTCACACATCTCCCTCACTCTCAGGCTGTTATTCAGGTGTTACCTTCTCAGAGAGATACTTCTTAGCCATGATGCTTTAAACACTGTATCATCCATCGCCAGAATATCCCCTAAATGGCCTCCCTGCCTGTTTTGCTACAGTGCTTATCAAAATGTTAACTTCCCTGCCTTTCTCTTTCTCCCTGCTAGACTTTGAGCTCCAGGAGGACAAACGGGTCATGCCTCCACTGCTTGCAACCCTAGAGCCTTCAAGACTGCCTCAGTACACAGTTCTTAATAAACATCAGCTGAGTGAGGGAATGTTAATGAGATGAATTAAACTTACTCCTTTTTCCATGCTCTTGAGAAATGTACTGATTTAAACACATATTAAAAAGATTCTACTTATGAACAACTCAGGAATATATCAAATGACAATGAATATGATGTAACTTTAATGGAAAATAATGAGAAAACACTAAGAAAAATTTGGCAGCGAAAAAGTGCAACAAAGAGCAAGGTGGAATGAGGAAGAGATCAGAATATGCCTCTAGGTTGAAAAGAGAAAAGTGTAGAATGTGCAAATGCTGTGAGATAGAAAAGGGGAATAATGTAGATTTGAACTTAGAAGACAACATTGAATAGTAACAGAAAAGGCAGATGAAGATCTAATTTCTGTACTTGTACTTATCGAAGAAAGGTATGCCTAAGGGCCATAGCATAGCAGATAAGGTCAATGTAGAAAAAAGATTTTCTTAATTTCCTAGGCAGAATAGATGTGGCAAAATAAAGGACAGTTGATGGAATTTTATGAGAGAAAAATACCTGATTGCACTAAAGATGCCAATTAAATGGCATGAGAGAGGTGGTGATGTGTGTACCTCTATAATTTTTGGTTTATTTTAAATACTAAATGCATACTTAAAACTAGCAGTATAAACTTCCTTTTGTTTTGAGGTTTGTATATCTAAGACAAAAATACAGATTTCAGAATGTGGAAGACAAAACAATAAATTTTACTTGAGAACTTAAATTACAAAATCTTACCGTGCCCCAGAAGCCCTACACCGCACAAGGACAACTGACGCCTTGAAATAACCCCCAGGGACAAGCCAACTCCAGAGCTGCTGCCTTCAGAGAAACCCAAAGCCAAGGCTTCCAATCTAGGGTTTGTAATTCTACCCTTTCCCCTCAGGCAGGTGGAACTCACTGACCAGGCTTACTTGTTTTCAAGGACCTGTGCTCCTTATGTTAGAAACAGCGAGGGGAGGAGCAATGAGATTTCAAGCAGGTTTATCCACCAATAGAGTGGCCGGAAGCAGTGAGTCAGGCTGGCAAGTTTAGGGTGCCGCAGCTAGTTATACAGAGAAAGGGGTAGTTTCTATTTTTAGCACATTCTATTTTTAGCATAGGTTCGTGATGGAGGAAGAAACAAGAAGCAAGTTATGTTGTTACAATTTGACAGTTTCACCAGCTATTCTTGTCTTGCAGTTCTGTGTTTCACTTTGTAGTTACCACCTAACTTAGATGCAGTTGGTTCTTGACAGGTTTCCAGAAGAACGGAGCTAGAGAGAAAAAGTGCTTCAGGCCGCAAAGGGAGGGTTTATTTACCTTTCGAACACAAGTCTAGGTAAAATTTGCTCCAGTGAACCTTTTTGGTTGTTGTTACAGCAGCAGTGATTCAAGGCAGACGTTCCTTGAAGCTTACATATTTTACATGGAACTCATCAACATTTCAGCCTTTTCTTATCTAAGAATAATAGGCTGTGTTTTGTATACCAACTGGATGATGCTTTTTTTTTTTTTTTTGTCTTTTTGTCTTTTCAGGGCCACACTCGCAGCATATGGAGGTTCCCAGGCTAGGGGTCTAATCGGAGCTACAGCTGCCGGCCCGCACCCAGCCACAGCCACGCAGGATCCGAGCCGCATCTGTGACCTACACCACAGCTCACGGCAACACTGGATCCTTAACCCATTGAGTAATGCCAGGGATTGAACCTGCAACCTCATGGTTCCTAGTTGGATTCGTTAACCATGGAGCCATGACGGGAATTCCCATGATGCGATTTTTTTAAACAAATAAACTTTATTAAATTGTAAGAAACATAAAAATCACAGATACCTAGGAAAGGAAAAGTGATGATCAGGAGTATAAGGTTTTATATGAAACAAAGTAAAATATGATTACAAAATAAAACAAATTCATGCTAAAGTGATGATCAGGAGTATAAGGTTTTATATAAAACAAAGTAAAATACGATTACAAAATAAAACAAATTCATGCTAAAGTATCATAAGTAATTTAAATCACAATTACAGAGTTCACAAATAATATAGTGACATGAAATATAGCTATGTAGAAATGGACTAATATTAGTAAGAAACAACATCAGCAGGCATAACGTCAAAATATTAAATGTGAATGATAAAAGAACCATCAGTGTAAGCAGGACCCAAGGGTAGAAAAAGGAGACACCAAGGCATTTTTACCAGGAAGCAGCGTTTATTTGTGCCGGCACTGGCTCAGCGGATTAATATCCAGAGGCTGAGCCCTGAACACAGCAGGGCGCCGCCTTATATACCCCACTTGTTTTTCCGCTTACATCTAAGTTTCTTTGTCCCCCTTATCAGGTATACTGTGGCAGAAACTGCAGAAACCCTGGCAGTGGAAGGAGACAAATGGCACTCGGAGATGCGGAATAGCAAGGTTTATTCAGCACCGGTGCGGGCTCAGAGGAGTCACCCCCAGAGTCTGAGCACCAGGTCTTTGTTCTCAGCAACTCTCATACAATGCAGGATCTTGTAACCATCCCCAGACCTCCCCCTTCCCCAAGCAGTGTTTCTTCCTAAGAAGCTGAGCAAGCAAGGTTACAGAAGCAAAACTGATAAGCAATGCTGGGAACTCGATTAGCAGGGCTGCTGGCTTGGACATAGGGCCCATAGTTGGTACATAATTACGAGAAGCATGGTATAGTGATGAGCAAAGCTGAAAAGGCATTTTCAGCCGGTGGGGTGGTGTGTGTGTGTGCGTGTGTGTTTGCATCCCATGGTTAAAACTCTTACTTCAATACTAAAAATTTTAGGTAGACAACTATAAATGTACCTGTGCTCAAGGATATAGGTTATGTTACAGAACTACGAATGCGTGTACAGATATCGGCTGTGCTGCATGTCTCCTTCCCTTTGATCTAGGAAGGCACGGCCCCCTCCCACTACATCAGAAAAAATATCCTTCAACTATAGTGCACTTAGAAGTGTGTCTTGCAAGACACACTTTTTTTCTGTAACAGGACTAAACCAGAAAAGCTGAAGACATAGAAACAGTCAAATGGTGGTTAGTATGTGCTGAGAGGCAGGGAAGTGGGAAGATGTTGGTTAAGGGAACAAACTTCCAGTTACAAAATGAGTAAGTTCTGGGGGCTTAACTATGTCATGGTGGTTTTAGTTGACAATACGCTACTGTATATGTGAAAGTTGCTGAGAGAGTAAATGCCAGATGTTCCCCTAACAAAAAAGAGTGGGTAATTATGGGAGGTGACGAAGGGGTTAGGCTAACTAGCCCTGCAGCATTAATCTTTTCAAATTATACATGTGCATCTAATCATCACATTGTATACCTTAAACTCACAATGGCTATGTCTAGTGTATCTCAGTAAACCTGGAAAAAAAATTTTTTTAAATCAGCTCCGTTTATAGCATCATCCACAGGCAGTGATCTATCTGGATCAGTCCTAATGAGGTTCTCATAAGTCTCCCTGCTAATAGCAGTTGTACTCTTTTTTTCCAATATAGACTATAGTTTTTGAATGTTCTAGATTTACTATGAATGACATTAAAATAAATGAAGATATATAAAACGAAAAAGAGATCTGCATTGTCATGTGTTTGTAAAAACATAGACTCCATAATTATTTACCGATGTTCTCTTATATGACATACACTATGTTAGGTCCCACACACAAAAATTTGTAAGTCAGAATTCAGAAAGTCTTGTTAGACCTCAAGAATCAAGGCATCCTGGGAGGTCAAGGAATTATACAATTTTAGAGTGACCTCTTGTTTGTTAAGCTATAAACTCAGACCAGAATTATGTCCTACAAGTCTTTGGTGAAAGCAGGATAATAATGGAAGATAAATTCTGAAATAAAAACTAATTTATAAAATGCCTTTCACTTGGAAGAAATGTGGTAAAAAATTAATTTACCCACAATAGATTTCATTTTAAAGCACTGGCAGCCTTGTCAGCGGAATGCTTTAGCAGTGTTTTAAGTAAGGGGTGTTGCTAATACTTTCTAACATGGTTTCCTTTCATAGCACTATTTTGCTCAGACTTAGTAATACTTTCAAGGATTGCTTAAGCCTTACTGACGGTAAGCTTATTTTAAAATATCTAGAATTGACAAAGTGTACTATTTTTCTTCAAAATGTATGTATTTGGATTAGTCCTCACCTTTTGAGAAACAAATCACTTAGAACGCTTCTGCTAGCACGCACTGGCAAAGTGATCCTTATTCTGGGTCAAGAAGGTCATCGAATATTAACTTTTTAGATTAATTAACTGCTTTCCTTGCAGTCCCTCCTAACATCTGTGTGCCTGGAGCAATAGGACAAGCGAGGTAAGTGCATGATGTATCTACATTTTTAAAGATAGAAAAGCTGATAACCTATCAAACAAAATATTAATATTCACAGCAAAACTTTAAAGTTTTGTGTGAAATTATGATTGATATGTGACTGAAATTTGACAAAATAGCAAGGACTGCCAAATTTTTAATTGCACAAGATTGGATGTTCTGTTGAAGGAAAAGTGATCCATATATATGAATAATTAAAGCAGTGATTTTGCTAAAATGAAGGTAATGAAATTTTACAAAATAAGACAAAAACTTTTCCATCTAAACATGATTTTCTTTTCAATAGATCCCCTCGACTTGTTCCATAAAAATTAAATTTCTTCAAAGTTATCTATTAAAATTAAACGATAAATTATAATGACAAATATTAAAGATTAAGTCAGAATTACTTAAGCTGAATTTACATACTTTTGAAAATATAATTAAAGCTTATTTATTTTTACAAAAATAAGACAATGCTAATCGAGTTCAACATCCTCTTAGCTGCCAAAATAAATTACTGACATAACAGTCCACTCATATTTCATCTAAAGTTATCAATTTAAGAATGATATTACTTGTTTGATATTGTAAAATGTTCTTCGTCCATTACTGGCAATCACTTTAAATATAACACTCATTCATCACACCCCAGAACTGCGCACTGGAATGCGAAAACGAACAAGAAAATGGGCTGTCAGCTCTACTGGGAACTCTTTATGTGAGAATCTATTCCAGTCCTGCTGTCTGAGAGGAAGAGCTCGACAGGTTAATAAATTCGTCTTTTCACTTACGTAAGAGCTCTGACGCCTCCATCTCCGCATGGGTGGCAGGACGACCCACAAGCTGCCCAGGGTTCAGTCACCTCCTGATTCAAGCCCACAGGAAGGGAGCAGTGAGGGCTCCCTGGGCCGGGTCTGCATCACTGGGTGAGGATGGGGGTCTGGGGTCAGTGCAGACCTGGGTCCTGAGTGCCACGGTGCCCTCCTCTCCTCCATATAGACGTATTTGCATCTGTAACAGGCGGAGAGTCGGTGGCTCAGGACCTAGGATCCTAACGTGTTTCTATGTCACCTGCTTCCTCTGCGCACAAACATCTTCCCCGCTAACGCCTATAGCCCCTTCAGAGCTCATTCAAAGTCTGCCTTCCTGGGAAGCCTTCCTCAAGCCTCAGACCAGGTCACAATGGTCAGTGTACCAGTCAGAGTTTTTAAGCTGCCCATGGTCAAAGGAAAACCCCAAATCTCAGCGGCTTTAAGAAAAGACAGCCTATTTCTCCATCCCCCAGCTCTCACGTGTCGCCTGGGTCACCATCATCTGGAAGCTGGACCTCCGCTGTCCAGCAGAAAAGGCAGAGAAAGAGGAGCCAGGCTGACCCAGTTGTTCCAACCCAGAAGTGACTCCGATCACTTCCACTCTCAACCCACTGAGCAGAACTAGTCTCATTTCTAAGTCTAAAGTGAGCTGCAAAGAGCAGAGTGGTCCGTGGATCCTCACCGAGAAGTGAGTCAGGCTCTCCGCCACGCTGCCCCTTCCCTCCCAACCAAGCAATAGTTCTCCTCGGAGAGAAGCTACTCAAACGGCCACGGTCAAGACCTCTAGCCGAACAACCAGGAATTCTAAGTGGTGCACCGAACACCTGTACATTGCCTCTGGAATTTTTTTTCTTTCCCTCAAAAGAAATATAAAAAACAAATTACTTTCCCCACTAGATATGCTCAGAAGAAGATGGTGAAACATGGACTAGAAAACTGTAATGGTCACTTTATCTGGAGAGGGTTCAGGTGGGAGATGCAGCAAGCACAGGTCCTTGGCAATTAGAAATGCCCCGGGCAGCCTTCCTGGGGTGCAGGAGAGGTCTTCAACCAGGGCCCCCATCTGATCTCAGAGCTTCAGGGGGTTCCTTCCTACTCTCCTCTCCTGGCTGAGTCTGAAGTGGGCTTGGGGAACACACCATCCCTGAGAGCTGTTCAGTTTGCACAGCCCATTTCCTTCTCAAAGTGTGAATACGTGAGTCATGTTTTAAAGCTGATAAAGAGTTTTTAAATCCACATCTGTGATTTCTTTGGCAACGTGGTTCACTCAAGAAATGTGTAAGCTTTTGTCCGTTGCTTCCCGTCACTTCCATGTGCCAGTAAACACAGGTTCCTTTCCTAAGACAAAGTCTCCAGGGCGAATTCTTTGTTTCCTTGCCCCTCTCACCTCTCTCACCCCAGGGCTGGTTTCTTTGAGGCTATTAGGTTTGCAAACACTTAATCAGACCTTCCCCCCCCCCCACCAGCGACTTGATGCAACTGCTAGATTGCGGTATCTGCCCCACTCACTTTCCTTTTGACTTTTCTTGTGAAGCTTTTAAATCCAACTGAGTTATCTTTACTGAATATTTTGATCTATTCTATTGCTATTTGGATATAAAATTAAAAAACAAACAAAATGTATTCTTCCCTGAATTCTTTCATTTCTTGCGATAACATGCCAAACACAGACAAGAAATGTTGTTTTATTACTGACCTTATTTTTTTCCATATTTGCTTTTAAAGATATTTCAATGCAAAGTTTCCCTAAAGTTTTTGCTACTCCATCTGCTATCTCCAATATCAGTTTCTTTCCCACTTATTGCCTCTAAAAAAAATCTGTTGTTAAAAAGAAGCACCCACTTCAAGATAGCCTTGTCTTTTAGGCTAGGTGAAGTCAAATTTGGTTTGCATGGTCATTTTTATTATGTACTATTTTGTATAGCTGCAGATGAAAAATTTTCTGCCTTGGGTTATTTAGGATCTACCAGTTAAATCCCCATCTGGTAAGACTGACGCCAAGCTCACAAGAGTAAACAAACAAACTATTTTACCTAGAAAAATCTACCAAATGGCCCTTGTCATCTGTGGGTTTCAGGGTGGGATGGGGTAGAGTGAACTTCAAAATATTTCCTTTTTTTTTTCTTGTCTTTTTGTCTTTTCAGGGCCGCACCCGTGGCATTTGGAGGTTCCCAGGCTGGGGGTCTAACAGGAGCTATAGCCGCCGGCCTTCGCCTCAGCCACAGCAACACGGGATCCAAGCCGTGTCTGCGACCTACACCACAGCTCACGGCAACACGGGATCCTTAACCCAATGAGCAAGGCCAGGGATCAAACCCACAACCTCATGGTTCCTAGTCACATTCGTTTCTGCTGCGCCATGATGGGAACTCCTATACTCAGTTTTCAAAAATCAAACTTCTTTGAGAAGTGCTCCTCCAGCCTATCCTTTCTAAGGACTACACAGTGTTCTTCCTTAGATCTGATTTAGAATTACTTAGGCATTTCTCATTTGCACATTACCTAGGTTTGCTAGTTTTTGCTACTATGAGAATCCCTGCAATACATCCTTACCACAATTATGCTTTTATTTCTGTCAGAAAGATTCCTAGGAGTAGAATTGCTGAGCCAAAGAGTATATATATATTTTTAATACTTTTTTTGGCCACTTCCAAGGCACGAAGAAGTTCCCAGGGTCGGGGATTGAACCTGAGCCACAGCAGCGACCCAAGTCACAGCGACAATACGGAAACCTTAATGCTAGGCTGCCAGGGAACTTGAAGTATATGCATTTTTTATTTTAATAGATACTGCCAAATCATTTTCCAAACAGGAAATTTTCCATATTAACATCAGCTAGATTTTCCTTAAAAAATTGTTATGATCCTTTTTTTTTGTCTTTTTTGCCTTTTTTATGTAGAGCCGCACCCACAGCATGTGGAGGTTCCCAGGCTAGGGGTCTAACAGGAGCTGTAGCCGCCGGCCTTCGCCGCAGCCACAGAAACGCGGGATCCGAGCTGCATCTGCAGCCCACACCACAGCTCACGGCAACGCCGGATCCTTAACCCACTGAGTGAGGCCAGGGATGGAACCCGCAACCTCATGGTTCTTAGTCAGATTCGTTAACCACTGAGCCACGAAGGGAACTCCCTGTTATGATCCTTTAAGATCGTATGGATTCTCTGATAACTCGGGAGAAATTTCTATTTTTATTCTTCCCACGCTTTTTCATTTTGTTGACATTTTCTATTATGTTTTTCAATATGACTTGATTGTTTTACTTATAAAGGCCCTGTGCCTTTCTGGTGGACATTTTTTCCAAGCATTTACTATTTATTGTATGTATTGTGGCGAGACTGTTTTCCAGAGTCTATTTCTAGGCACGTCCTGCTATCCTGCAGATAAACTATTGATATCTGTGTTTATGGCTTTTGTCAACTTTCAGCAAAACACCATCAGAAAGTCTGCTTAGCAGGCAAAGCTTACTTTGTTGGATTTACTGAAATAAGAAAGAAAAATATCTTGGCAGAATCTTAACAGGAAGAGTGAAGTGATGGGTATTTAGGTCTGGCTGGGAGGTAGGCAAGTCCTGTGGGGTTGGGAACTCTTTGGAATCGGCAGGGCCTGAGACACAGTGGCTTTAGACTAATGTGAGCAGTCGGACCAAGTTCTGAACCAAGTTTTGCTCAGCAGGCCGTTATGTTAGTCTTCATAATTCAGATGTTTTAGTGGATTCATGGTTTATCTTCACAGAGCCAAACCCTTACAGAGGTTTTGTTTTTCTCAGTCTTAACACAGTGACAGGAATATATCCTGGGAAAACGACCCCTCCCCCTTGACACCCTTGTCAGCCCAGATGGAGATTTACAACATCACTGTGAACATAAGGTTTTGTTTGTTTGTTTTTGTTGTTATTTTTTGCGTTTCAGGGCTGTACCTGCAGCATATGGAAGTTCCCAAGATAGGGGTCGAATCGGAGCTACAGCTGCCGGCCTTCATCACAGCAATGCAGGATCCAAGCCAGGTCTGCGATCTATACACCACAGCTCACAGCAACACTAGATCCTTAACCCACTGAGCGAGGCCAGGGATCGAATCCACATCCTCATGGATACTAGTCAGATTCGTTTTCGCTGTGCCACAACTGGAACTTCTGAACATAAGCAATTTAAATCTTCACTGCTTTTCGGTGAGTTGTAGATGTAGGATGAGGCTTTGCTGGTATTTTCAGAATCTATTAGTGTCAGATTTTTTTTTTTTTTTTTTGCTTTTGCTTTAAGATTGTTGGTTCACTTGAAGGGACAAAGTCTGTCAGAATTTCAGACTTTAGAGGTGGTACATTTGAGCAAGTCAACATGGAAAAATACCAAGAGAAAGACTTGACTCAGGGTTTGTAGTTCTATGGTAAAGCAGGAGCTAAGGGTGCTTAAGCTCTATTTCTGTGAAAAATTGGCTACAAAGTTGCCAGGTATTCTTATTGTTCAGACAGACATTTTCCTGTCTAGGTTTGATGGGAGTTTTGTTTTTCTGGCCACTTGACCACCTAAAAAACATTTAGTGCTTGATTCCAAACACACAGAAAATCATCTTTCTTATTGATGAATAAACATCAGAGAAAGCCGGTTGTCATTCAAAGGAACGCAGGATAAACAATAATTATATTGAACTGTATCTTAATCAAGAGACACACAAAAGGGTGACTCAAAGTATCAAAAGAAAAATTAAAGATAAACTTCTTCTACACACTGTCGATAAAGAGGTTTGGAGTATCTGTTAATAAACCAGATCCTTAAATAAGTGAAGGCAAAAGAAATGAAGGATGAAAGGAAAGAACAAAGGTAAGCAGACTAAAACAGGACAATCTGCCTCTAAATATTTGGAGCTTATCTCTTTTATGAGTCATCATCTTGATCAGAGTTCTTGATAAGGTTTATGTCCGCTGAAAAACCAACGGGAAGCGTCTTAAGGGTCCTGGCCTGAGTCCTCTAGTACTTTATGATCTGACAATATCTTTAAATCTCTGTAGTTGTGAGGTATGGATCCGAGTCCCAGACGCCAGTTTTATTGTTGCTTCAGGTGTTGGCAGCCCCTGATAACATCCTTTCACTGAGGTTCAGTACAGACAGTCCTTGATGAAATTTCCTGAACCAAAATCAGAATTACAAGATTAGAATCATCTCCTGAGGAGTAACACAAAATTCATTTATAGTGATGTAATGATTAGTCCTGAGGTAAATGATACCATAAGAAGTAAGGACACTGAAAATGGTGGATTCTTGATTTCACAAAGTACGTTACAGGGACTTAACAGACTTGACAAGTTGATTGGAGCCTAGTGATCTAGAACCATGTCTTTTGAAAGAAAGTCTTTTTAACTTAATCTCAGAATTTTGAAAACAACTTTTTTTTTTCTGTCTTTTTGCCTTTTCTAGGGCCGTACTCGCGGCATATGGAGATTCCCAGGCTAGGGGTCTAACAGGAGCTGTAGCTCCCGACCTATGCCACAGGCACAGCAACTCGGGATCTGAGCCGCGTCTGTGACCTACACCACAGCTCACAGCAGCGCCGGATCCTTAACCCACTGAGCAAGGCCAGGGATTGAACCCACATACCTCATGGTTCCTAGTCGGATTCGTTAACACGTTGTTGGAGCCACAACGGGAATTCCAACAACTGTGTTCTTGAGATGTGTACAATCATTGAAATATTTCTTATTCATACATAATTAATTTAAAGCAGCCGAAATTCATTTTGGGAGTAGGATCTGAATCTCAAATATGATCAACCAAAGAGATCTTACAATAGTATTGAGCTAACTAACATTTAAATAATGCCAAAGAATCATAATAATTGTTATCTTCTTTTTCTATGGAGAAGGAACAAAACTTCATGTTACCTGGTGAATGTTCCAGAAAACCTCCCCAAAATTAGTTCACAAGGCTTTTCCACAGGTGTTTTTTGTTTTTGCTTTTTTTGGTCTTTAGTTTTTTTAGGGCCGCACCCGCGGCATATGGAGGTTCCCAGGCTAGGGGCTGAATCGGAGCTGTAATTGCCGGCCTACACCACAGGCACAGCAATGCGGGACCCAAGCCTCGAAGCGAAGTCTGCAACCTACACCACAGCTGATCCTTAACCCACTGAATGAGGCCATGGATTGAACCCTAGTCCTCATGGATGCTAATTGGGTTCGTTAACCACTGAGCCACGACAGGAACTCCAGTTTTTTGTTTTTTTTTTGTTTTTTAATTTGGGACATGAATTGGGCAAGACAAAAATACCAAGAGGGGTCAGAAAAGACAAATATTAACTAAGTTACCGGATCAAAAAAGGAGATATTTTAAAAATACACAATAGTAAATGGCAATGAATATTAGAAACATTTTTTTCTAAAATAAGGACATTTTATTAAAATTACCCCAAAATTAAAGAGAATTAAGTAAATAATCTGGAAATTCAAAGAAGCTTGTTTAATATTATTTAACCATGTAAATGATTAGGCCTGACAACTAGAGAGTATTTTAAGGAAACTAATTTATATCTGTGTGATTAAAAACTGAATAACGTGATATACATTCAAATTCATATTTATATCTTTAACTGCAAAGTTTTAAGAGAAAATGTTTTAATTGCCCCCTCAGCAGGTTAGGACTGGAGAGCAGTTATTTTCAGTAAGCTTAGTGTTAATGCTAAATAACAATATAAAAATTGTTAGATTTTCTAGAGTGGCTTTTCATTCTTATTCTCTTTTCCTGGAAATTTAGAATAGTTATCTTCATTGTTCACTTTTGGAGGACTGGAGCCATGTTTAATGATGATATTATAACTTACTGTCTTGGAATATCTAAGTAAGATCTGTTCAACCATTTCTGTAGTGAGAATAAATTCTGAAGAGCATTACTTTAAATCATCACAGATAATTGCCAATCTATTTTTATAACTTGTTCAGCAAGAAGAAATTAAATTGGCTGCCATCTTCACATAAAGGAAAATAGCCTTAGTTGCTCTAATTAAAATGTCACTAAATTGAAAATTCTTACAAATAGGGTGGACGTTTCCTATATAAAATTACATATTAATACAAAATTTTACTTTCTTTCTTCTCCTTCAGTTAAGTTCTGATATTACCCATGTTGGATAGGTTCTGATTGCTTTAATTTGTTTAGCTATATTGTGTCGCATGAAATACTTACAAAACTTACCGTCTCTCTGATAATTTCATATATCGTTGAGAAACTGTGAATGAGTTTGGACTGTTTTCCATATAGGTGACTGTTTTTCCTAGAATTGTAAGGGCAGTGGTTAGCCAGTGGACACATTTTCCTGATTCAGAATAGCCAATTCTCTGTATCAAGATTTCATCATTATTATCATCACCATCATTATTTAGTATTAAAAAAGAGCACCCTGAGTAGTTCGCTGGTGTTCTTCACCGGTCAGACAAAGGGAGAGTTAGGAAGTCAGAAGGATGTGTGATGTGCTCACCTGCACTTCCCCAGCTCAGCTCCCCTCCCGCACGCCAGAGGCACCTGTGTTCATGCCTTACAAGTGGCTGTTTTTATAAAGAAAAGATATTTTCGGGGAGTTCCCTTTGTGGCTCAGTGGTTAACGAATCTGACTAAGAACGATGTGGTTGCGGGTTCGATTCCTGGCCTTGCTCAGTGGGTTAAGGATCCGGCGTTGCCGTGAGCTGTGGTGTAGGTTGCAGACACGGCTCGGATCCCGAGTTGCTGTGCCTGTGGCATAGGTCGGGAGCTACAGCTCCTGTTAGACCCCTAGCCTGGGAACCTCCATATGCCGCGGGGTGCGGCTCTACATAAAGGCAAAAAGACAAAAAAAAAAGAAAAGAAAAGATATTTTCTATAAGACACTATATATTTATGGAATGCCTGTCTTTTTGTTTAATGTCTTTGGTCGGACCCATCCCATTTATTATTTTTTCTGTAAATGTTAATGTGAAGCTTCTTTATAAATTCCTTTTATTGCAACATGGATAATGTCTAATTCAAATGACATATTGTCAACAAGAAATGGTACCTTGGCAAGATTTGCCATGCTCTGTTTTTGTCTTTACTCTTTAATTCATCAGGTAATGTCTTCATTATTTTAACTTATTGTTATTTGCAGGATGAAAATTCTCTAGTTTTATTAGTATCAAATCGCTAAAGTGAAAAGGACAAGGTCAGAGATTTGTGTGTTAAATTTAAATCTGCCATTTACTAAACTATTACTTCCTTACATAAAATCATAATTCACTAATTTAAAAAAAGACATACAGTATGATATGTAGGATAAGTCACAAACAGCTACTGCATAACTTTTAGTGTTGAAACAGTACACCCGAGTCCCAGAAACTGAATGGTGTTTGGAAACAGTAAGCGCCTAACACCTAACCTTCATTTTCTGGTAGAATCCCTTTTAAATTTTAGTATAAACTTTTATATTTTTCAGTCAAGCCATGTGTTCATACTGCTTTTTTTTGATCCTTAATTAAATCTTTTTTTATATTCCACCTCTGAGTTCACTGGTCAGAAATGTGTAAACAATATGTAATGGCAGGAAGAGAATTGTTTTGTTCATAATTTTACTAAGAATATTAAATGTATTCCCTTTAATAATGTTTTTAATTTGGAGTTCCCTTCGTGGCTCAGTGGTTAACGAATCTGACTAGAAACCATGAGGTTGTGGGTTCGATCTTTGGCCTTGCTCAGTGGGTTAAGGATCCGGCATTGCTGTGAGCTGTGGTGTAGGTCGCAGACGTGGCTCGGATCCTGTGTTGCTGTGGCTGTGGCGAAGGCCGGCAGCTACAGCTCCTGTTAGACCCCTAGCCTGGGAACCTCCATATGCCGCGGGTGCGGCTCTACATAAACAAAAAAATAATAATAATGTTTTTAATTTGACATACAATATATTCACAGTACAAAATAGCTTTTACTTCCCTTATTTTAATTCTATTAATGAAGAATATGAGTTTTATCAAATGTTTTGGTAGCTTATTTCATCTATTGAACTTACAAAGTTTACCGTTTAATGATGCCATGCAGTGTGGTTATTGTTGTGTAGCTGCATTTATCAATATTTTTTGTCTTTTTAGGGCCGCACCCGGCTCATTTGGAGGTTCCCAGGTTAGGGGTCGAATCAGAGCTGTAGCCTCCAGCCTGTGCCACAACCACAGCAAGGCTGGATCCAAGCCATGTCTGCGACCTACATCTCAGCTCATGGCAACCCCAGATCACCAACCCATTGAGCGAAGCCAGGGATCGATTCCGTGTCCTCATGGATGCTAGTCTGGTTCATTAATTGCTGAGCCACAACGGGGAACTCCATCAATTTCTTTTTCAGTTACATATGGGGTATTTCTGCTGTCTTTAAATTTTGGGATTTTTCTTTGTGAGGACAGGCATACCATTGATTTTAATATCATGGTAATTTCTTGCACTTCCAGCAAAATTATGGAAATCTTCAGATCTTTCATCAAACAAAAGCTTCAAAGTAACTTGAAATTTTAATAAAAATTGGAGACATTTCATAGTGATAATATTCAAATACTACATCTTTTGCCATTATAAATCTTTGCCAAAAGACCAGCTCTGTAGAGATTATGTAGCTAGCTTTTTTTCCTATTTTTAAATTTATTTTATTTTATTTTTCCATTATAGCTGATGTAGAGTTTTCTGTCAATTTCTCAACGGTACAGCGTGGTGTAGCTAGCTTTTTAATTTATCAATTTGCACATAGAGAACTGCAGAGGCAAAGGAATACTGGAACATTTTATTGCCATTAACATTTCTGAACATGATAATTTTATGCAGACAACTGGCTAGCAGATGGATAGCAGAAAGACAAATCTTTAAAATTATACATAAATATTGTTGTACAATAGACTGGAAGAGGATAAAATAGCAGAGAAGGGTAATGAATACACCCAAAGGTTAAATCAATATACCCTATTAAATTCCTTTAGTCATTAACATTTTATTTCCAGAAAAAAAATCTTCCTCATTTATTATTTCTGTGCCAAAAAGTCAATTAATTTTAAATAATAAAATAATACTGCTCATCTTTCTGTAACATAGAAGGGGTGTTATAGCATGACCACAGAGAAATGGCTGCACAATTAAGTCCTGTGATGAATAACAGCAGGGTTCTTTGTAACTTTGACTTCACGTAAAACAGAGCTTTTATATTTTTTTGGTCATTTTTCTAGACTTCTGATCACAATATGATAATTTAAAAATTTTATAAATACTATTTCACATGCATTGCCCTTAATTTTTAAAAGAAAACAGTGCAATTTCAGATTATTACTGCAACTTTGTTGTTTTCTTTCCCTGCTAGCCTTTGAATTTGATGAGTATCAGGTGGCTCAATGGATAAGTTGATGTTATTTCTAAATTCAGTAAATCTGTTTGAAGCACCGTCTGGCAAGTACTGTGCTTGACAGGTGAGTGTTATCCACCATGACTCACATTAAGCTACTGTGTAGAAAAGCTCTTTAAACAGAGGAGTTTTCAATATACCAACCAGATGGATAAATACATCTACTTATAAATATGTAACATTAGCCCATTTATCATGAGGAAAGAAAATAAATCCATTGTGCAACACATGTAACTTTTGAATGAAAAAAATTTTTAATGAAAAGATCAAGGAAGGGAGCAACCGATATAAAAGTTCTTATAATTTCCCTAAGTGGTTACTTTGAAAGTGAAGAATTTGAAATAACGCTGCAGAGCACAGTGGTTAAGAGTTGGTGTTTAGAACAGAGCTGGAGCGGCTGTTGCTGGGGGAGGGGGAATGAGGCGGGGAGCTCTGGATTGGAATTTTGATTTAGCTCTTTTCCAACTGAATGGCTGAGTCGGATTCCCAAATAAAAAGTGGTAATAGTATGATTTCTCTGAGGATTGTTAAAATCTGAAGGAATGAAAGATTTCTCTTTATTATGCCAAGAAGCAAGAAGACAGCCTCTGAAGAAACTGCATGCAAATAGCATACTCATTTCATAGGGTTTGTTGGAGAACCTGGGGAAGGCTGTGTTACCAAATTAGGTCGTAAGGACCCTGCTTGGGCTCTAGTCCCTGACCTTGGCGAGTGTTTGGTTGGAGTGGGGGACTAAGGGAACAAGCTGAGACCAAGACAGCACAGGCCGTCCTCTGTGGTTGAAGAATGGAGAAGTGGGAACTGAGTTTGCAGGTGGACTTCTTGCCCACCTGGAGAGAATGATTTAATTTTAAAGAGCAAAGACAAAAGTTAGGAGTGAGGTTGATGATGGGGAGGTGTGCGCATTAGTCCGCTGGGGGATGGGTAGCATCCTGCCCCCCCTCCCCCGCCATGGGCGTGTCACTGAATATGATAATGTAGTCATATCAGCGAATAGGGAGACTCAGGGTCTGTGGGAGGTCGCATTACCCCTCATCTTGGTCCCAGCTGGTTCCATCTGGGGTTTCTTTGTTTGCAGCTTCCTTTTTTATCTCTGGACCTTTTAACTTAAAGATGTGTGTTAACTGCTGCTAAAGGTGAGGGCTGGAGGACTTTGAGCAAACGTGTGGAGCAGCCCTGGCAACAGTTGGAGACATTTTGAGAAGCGGCAGCAGAAATCCTGAGAATGAAGTCCCAGGTACAGTTTCAACAAAGTTTAACAAGGCAGCCTACTGATTTATGAGAGTAAGAATGAAAGATGCCTAGCATTTTGCTTGAGAAAAGTTATGTATGGTTGTTTATCAATAATAGCTGTGTCTTGGGGGCAAGTGGAATTTTCTAGTTGAGATAAATGGGGCCTGGGGAAAACACTATTATAATAAGGAGCTGCAAGCTAGTTCAAGAAAATATAGTTTTGGGGGGAGTTCCCGCTGTGACACAGCAGAAATGAATCTGACTAGTATCCATGAAGATGTGGTTCGATCCCTGGCCTTGCTCAGTGCGTTGGGGATCCAGTGTTGGGGAGAGCTGTGATGTATGTCGCAGGTGTGACTCGGATCCCACCTTGCTGTGGCTGTGGTGTAGCCCGGCAGCTGTAGCTCCAATTTGACCCCTAGCCTGGGAACCTCCATATGCCAGCAGGCTTGGCCCTAAAAAGCCAATAAATAAATAAATAAATAAATAAATAAATAAAATATAGTTTTTATGGGGAATAAAATAAGTTAAAAAATGTAAAGACCTTGGGGAAATGTCTGGTAATTAGCAGATGCTCAAGAAATACTTGTTAGCATTAGTTTTATAAACCTGTGCTGTGGTTACTTTTAAAAATATTCCAGTAGAGGAGTTCCCTTTGTGGCTCAGCAGTTAATGAACCTGACTGGCATCCTTGAGGACGCAGGTTTGATCCCTGGCCTTGGCCTAAGGATTCGGCGTTGCCGTGAACTGTGGTGTGGGTCGCAGATGCGGCTCGGATCCTACGTTGCTGTGGCTCTGGTGTAGGCCGGCAGCCATAGCTCTGACTGGACCCCTAGCCTGGGAACCTCCATATGCCGTGGATGCGGTCCTAAAAAGAGAAAAAACAAACGAGCAAAAAATTCTGGTAGAAATTGTGTATGTTTTTCATTTCCTTGTCTAACAAGGAGTGAAGTTTGAAATATTTGAAGGATACACAGTGGCTGAGGGGAGAATAGGTGTTAGATTCTGGTTTTTTATTTTATAAAATGACATTTTATATCTATTAGGAGTTTTATATTTTTCAATTCTCCTAGAAGTTGAGAAATAAATTCTTTTGGGGAAGCAAAAGCCTTCTAGGTGGGACTCAATGTTTCCTCTACTTAAACAAATGTAAAATACTACACGCTTTCCTCAAGTGAAAGCAGCCTGCCTGCCCCAGAGGGCACTGCTGAGTGTTCTGTGTAGCTTTGAATGTGGAGCTTTCATAGGTGATGTCAGCTGAATTTTGCCTTTGCAAGTTACAGTCTCTTTAGTGGAAAGTTTCTTTCCTTATCTGGAATTGGCAGCTTTATTGTTGTTTGACAAGAGAAGTTAGGACTTCTGGGTTGTATACAGTTGGCACAGTTTTCGAGGCAGGACTCCCACAAGAGAAGCAGAAATATCCTCTTCAGCGCTAAGAAGGGAAGAGAGGGAAAGGAAGGGAGTTCATCTTGGTGTTGCACAAATGGACTCAGGTGTTAGGCGCCACCCGAGATTGTATTTGCAGCTGATTAGCATAGCGGTCTGGGAATTTGCTGATTGCACGTGTTTTTTGTTTTGTACTCTCATTACGTGGACTAGAACTCTATTGGTGAATATTTTGTTCATCCCTCCTCTGCCCATGAAAGAATGTAAAAGAACATTCTGAGAAAGTACCTTCTATGGCACTTCTATGGCAGCCTACCACCCTCCACCCAACCCCAAATCGACCAAAATGACAGTCTGACTTCAGAAAAGCACCCCTGTGGCTCCCTCCTGTTCCAGAAATTAGCCCAGCCACAGAAAAGCCTCTCACCCAAGCACTGAACAGTCCTTCTTCTTTTGAAATATCCCCTTGCAGTGAACCCAGGACTGTCAGATACACCTAAGGACCAAGAGGAAGGCTCCCTGTTTCTGGTGTTACAGTTGGTATGGGTGCTAGTGGGACAATGTTTACTCTGTGAAAAATGTAATAAGCCATAATTAATAGTTTATGCATATTTCTATTAGTATATGCATTTTGTAATTATAAACAGGGCCCCTTATTGTCATAGATTGGAAAATTCTAACTCCTGGGATACAGTAATGCAAAATAAACTTATTGCTTCAAATATTTTCTCAAAGACAAAAAAAATTTTTTTCTAAAGTATTAATTTCCTTTACTCAAAGAAAAAGAAAATTTATTTTTACAGTGTATCAATCTTACTACCTGAGTGTGTTAATGGCCAAGAGGAGAGTATTCTAAAAAGATTTTCTTCTCTGTGCGTCATTTAAACACTACCTTCCCATTCTTTCTGAGAAGAATGAGTCGGGTGAATATAAAAGTGTTTTTCAATCTGCTAAAGTATTTTCAGTGACTTATAAAGTCACATAATAAACACTTCTGAATTTCTATGTTGAGCAAAAGCTAAAGTCAAAGGTTCGGGTGGTTCAGTATTTTGGGCAACAACAGGTTACATAAACAAACATCTAATGAAGGACATATTCATGTAGTTCCTAGCAACAGACTGTTGCTTAGTATTTGAGTCATTTAGGAATTGTCCTGTTTGCAAGGCCTTGCTAAAGATAATGCCTGAATTGTCTTCCTACGTGGCCTTGAGTAGCTCATCTCCGAGACAACCAGTCACTAACACACACTTGTCTACCAAAGGGTTCATAACATCCTGCCTACACAGTGATGTTTTCGAGCTTCCCTGAATTATCTGTACAGGTTTCTTCTCAGCCTTTACTTACTATGAGTGGTTTCTTAGGATAAAGAGGATAAAGTTGAACTAACTCCAACAAAATCGCACTTTTAAAGCTTTAAAAATTATTATTATATAAATGTCATTGAAAAAGTCATATCAACTGGTATATCATTCTCTATTTCACTGTACAAGAAGCAAAAATGATCAGTAAATCAAGTCAAAATCTAATGTGCAACTTTTTTAATGGCCACACTCACAGCATGTGGAAGTTCTCAGGCCAGGGATTGAATCTGAGCCACAGCTATGGCAACTCGGGATCCTTGAACCCACAGCGCCACAGCAGGAACTCCCTAATGTGCGATTTTTATTGGCACCAAGAAATATTACTTTGGCTTCTACCATCAATGGACTTCTCATCGACTTGGCTTTCCTGACTGACACTTTTATATTTGAATAACATTCTTTTACTATGCTGCTGGACTTAACAAGACCTGCCTTCAAGAGAAACTACTTTATCAGAGACTAACTGCCCAAGGGTTGGGAACTACCCATCTCCAGTCCACTCTGGCATCCCACGAAGGGAATATCCAGGGTGAAGACTCACAAGTGGAAATTACCACAAGACCCAGTGCTGGGGTAGGAAAGCCTTAAATGTAATTTATGAGTTCCTGAAGGCTCAGTGTAGACAAACTGTGTTTAAAAACTCCAGAAAGACCTACTCATAGGGAGGGGGCCCCGCAGTATTGTGGGATTTACCCTTAGGAGCTCAACCAGTTTCTTTCATTAAATATCAGGAGAAAAACTCTTTCATCTTTTGACAGAAAGAGTATCCTGTTCTTAATGAGGCTTCACTCAGGGGAAAGTAGTAACCAGAACCTGATCTATCCAGTATCATTAGAGCCTAACTGAAGGAGAAAGAGAGAAAGTAAGAAATGAAATATTTATAACAATACTCACTGAGAATTTTACTTTCAAACTATAAAAAAAGATAAATAAGAAATCTGAGAAACATCAGGGGGAAAAAAACACCTTACCTAGTTTTGATGTAACTTTCCAGGTCCAAGATGGAGCTCCTTCTGCCCAGGGTGCCTGTTAGCAGAATGAAAGGGAGATGACTTTTATGTCTCTGTAAATGTTCCTCTTGACAAGAAACACTGTGTATCCAGTCAGCTGATCTCTAAACATCAAAACAGTTCCTGGGTGCTATATTTATTTCCTTGTTCCTTCTCATCCTAAATAAGGTTGACTGTGTTGCCCAGCCAATCAGATCTTTTCTATTTGTCTCCTCTTTGTTCTTTATTTGTTGTCTTAGAAAGGCTGCTTGCTTTCTACTCCATTTTGCAATTTTCTAAAGGAGACTATCTTTAAAGAAAGTTTGTTTCACTTAAATTGTTCTTCAACCATTATTTAACACCACAGAGGAACAAAGCTAAGAATTACATTTAATTTCTCAGAATCCATGAAAGCAAGACGAGGTACAATATTTAGCACTGAGAAAAAAATCATCCAATGTAGAATTCTATATCTTATAAAATTATCCATCAGAAATAAAGGAGAGGAGTTCCCTTCGTGGCTCAGCAGTTAATGAACCTGACTAGGATCCATGAGGATATGGGTTCCATCTCTGGCCTTGCTCAGTGGATTAAGGATCCAGCATTGCCTTGAGCTGTGGTGTAGGTCACAGATGAGGCTCGGACCCTGCATGGCTGTTGCGTTACCCTGGCAGCTGTAGGTCCAATTTGACCCCTAGCCTGGGACCTTCCAGATGCTGCAGGTGTGGCACTAAAAAGCAAAAAACCTTCTCAGACACAGAAAAATTGAATTTGTTACCTTGCAAGAAATGGTAAAATAAGTTGTTTAGAGAGAAGGAAAATATCATAGGTCAGAAACTCAAGTCTACATAAAGAAAATACATTGAATAAAGAATAAATGAAGGCAAGATAAAAGTTTCCTTTTTCTTATTTCTCATTTATCTATCAGATAACATTTTGTCGAAAATAACTATCAACAATGTATTCAATATGTATGCATACATTATATACATATGTGTGATTATATATGCTTTATATAAATGAAAAAAAACGACAGAAAAGATACAAAGGATTGAAGGAAGGGAATAGGATTATTTTGTTGTTATAAGGTATTTACACTACTGTGAATTGTGAAGTTACTTGAAAGGGGCCTTGGATTAGCTATAAATTATGTCACAAACTCTAGGGCACCCATTAAAAAAGGGGGGGGTTAAAAAGCTATAAGTGATATGCTAAGAGAGAAAATGGCATTATACAAAATGCTCAATTAAAATCACAAAAGGCAGAAAAAGTGGAGAACAAAAATTAGAAAAAAGAACAAGGGCAACAAAATACAGCAACAAATATAGGTGGATTAATATCGACCATATCAATAATCACTTTGTTAATTATCTAAACACACCAATAATTGATTGTAAGATGGGATCAAAACAGAAGATTCAGTCATATCTTGTCTACAAGAAGCCCAAGCTAAATATAAAGACACATATCAATTAAAAGTAAACAGAAGGCGTTCCCATTGTGGCTCAGTAGTAATGAACCTCACCCCAACTAGTATCCGCCCCAACTAATATCCATGAGGACACGGGCTCAATCCCTTGCCTCACTCAGTGGATTAAGTATCTAGTGTTGCCATGAGCTGTGGTGTAGGTCGCAGGCACAGCTCAGATCCTGCAGGGCTGTGGCCGTGGCAAAGGATGGCAGCTACAGCTCTGATTTGACCCCTAGCCTGGGAACTTCCATATGCTACACGTGTGATCTTAGAAAGCAAATAAATAAATAAAAATTAAAAAATTAAAAATAAAAGTAAACAAGAGGAAAATACACATGTAAACAGTAGTCAAGAGAAAGCAGGACGTACACCAATAATTGAAATAAAATCCATTAAGTTAAAAAAAAAAGAGAGAAAGCAGGGCTAGCTAGGTTAATTTCACAGAGAACCAACTTCAAGGAACTTTATTAGAGATAAAAAAAGCATCAGACCCAGATTCACTGGTGAATTCCACCACTCATAAGAAAAAGTACACTAATTCTCTACAATATCTTTTGGAGAATAGAAGTAAGAGGGAAAACTTCATAACTTATTTTCAGGGCAGCTTTACCCTGATAACAAAATCATACAAAGTTATTACAAGAAAAGGAAACTATAGGTCAATATTTCATGGACATAAATGTAAAAATCCTCACAAAAATATCAGCAGATGGAATCCAACAATGTATAAAAATAATTATACACCACAATCAAGCGTGGTTTATTCCAAGTATGCAAGACTGGTTCAACATTTGTGTTAATTTTAATATTAAAAAGAATGATAATCCTGGTTGACCACATCTGGGTTTTAAACTTATTACACAGAAAGATTAAAAAAGAACAGTAAATATCGCCCCAGGATTTTCACTTCCGCCCCTATGTTTGTGTCTCCTCCAAATGCATGTATTGAAACCCTAATGTCCATGGCATGGATTTAGGAGGTGAGGCCTTCGGGAGGGGCTTAGTCACGGGAGTGGAGTGCTCAGGAATGGGTTAGTACCCTCAGAGATGGACCACACATTCCTTCCCCCTCCTCTGAGGACACAGCCAAAAAGTCTGCCGAGGACTTGGGTTCTCCCCCTGCCATGGAGGCCTTCTGCCTCCAGAACGCTCTGTTCATGAGCTACCCAGTTTGGGGGTTTTTGTTAATAGCAACTTAAATAGACCAAGCCCCTCTGCTCACTCTACTCCCATGCAAAGTGTGTGTGGGGCGTGTGTGGTCTTTCATATAGAATTAAGAGCACCAACTCACATTTTGCAGAGATGGGCCCTAGCAGATGATCAGACAAACACAGTTTTCTCCTTCCTGGCTCTTTCCTCCAGATCATCTTTTACTGTCACAGGGTGATCCTCTCTCATCCATTCAATAATATTTGTGTTGTGCTGGGACCCACAGGAGCCAGTATAAGCCTGATACTCCTGGTTAGATGACCACCGGGACAAGGAAACTGGCAAAGTAAGCTTTTGGGCCAGCTGTGGTCCTGGGCTCTGGGCACAGCTGACTTAGGCAGCACATGGCTCTGAAACAGCCTCTTCTCTCCCACCTTGGAATGTAGGAGTAAAAGCCCAAGCAAGCTGTAAAATCCCCACATTGCAAAAATGAAAAGAAATCTTGGACAAGACGAGCTGATACGTCACAATTCCACAATGAATAATCTTAGGCAGAGAAATCTAATACCGAACCATGACAGCATAGAATCCATCGCAAAACCTGGGAAGGGTTTGGGGAGCTGGGAGAGGGTGGGAACAGGGGACAGAGCAGTGGTACACAGAGCCTTGTGAGGGTAACTAGTTACGTATTTGCATAGTTGGATAATGACTGGAAACTAGGGCTTCCCCGGTCAACGGACATAAGCTGACAATGAGGAATCATATTGTGGTGATTTCATATCATGGTAATTCCGAGGTGCTGTTCAACATTCAGGCTTTTTGCTTTAATTGGGGCTGATGCAGTCCAATTACAAAATTATCAATGTTTAATCTTTGACTCCCCAGGTTTTTCTTTATGTTGTCATTTTGCTTCATTTTTGCCTCTCCTCTTCACCCTATGTATTCACAATTCTCTTGTTTTTCAATTCTCCTCTGTAAATCAAAATTTTAGATTTATCAAAATCTACAGTGAAAATAACCTGGTGCTGATATTATGTATAAAGTAGTAGAACCATCTACATAATACATGCTATATGGGTAGTTCAAAAGGAAGCCCCATCACTGCGTAAAAGCCACATCTTAGAGTGAAAAGAGAATTTCACATTTTGGGCCTGTGGGGAAGAATTTAGGGAGTAACAGTGCTTTCTTCATGCTCTCTGCTGCCTATAGGAAATTACCAGTCATTCTCTCCTCAGATTTTACTATTACAGGTCTGTTTGCAGTCATCCACTTTCATGCTCTAACCCACAAAGCATTAACGTCAATTTGCTGACTTTATCTTAAGTGATACTTTAGACTCAAACTGCAGTCTAAGAAAAGGACATTTTTTATTTCAGGAAAAAAGTAAATATTATAACCAGATCTCATCTTCCTTGTGGGTAAAGTTATTGATATGCCTTTTGCTCAAGAAAAATCAGGGGTGTGCATTACTAAATCTTACAGTATTGGAAGTTGCCATCATGGCTCAGTGGAAATGAATCTGATCAGCATCCATGAGGACGCAGATTCAATCCCTGGCCTCGCTCAGTAGGTTAAGGATCCAGCATTGCTGTGAGCTATGGTATAGGTTGCAGACATGGCTCGGATCTGGCGTTGCTGCCACTGTGGGGTAGGCTGGCAGCTACAGCTCCAATTCGACCCCTAGTCCAGGAACCTACATAAGCTTCAGGTGGGCCCTAAAAGGGAAAATAAAATAAAATAAATGAATAAATAAATAAATCTTACAGTATTGTCATCTTTGAAATGTACTACTCTTTCCCCCTTTCCCAGCTAACACACGATTTACAGCAAATAAAATCTGTGATTATCATTAACCCTTACATTAAAATTGCTGCATTTTCTTTCATATTTATTTGCCATTTAAAAACATGAAAGATGTACTTACTGAATTGTTATTCCTGAGGGGAAAAAATACTTCCAAGAAACCAGCTGTCACTAAACAAATTATAATCAAGAGAATCTCTTCAAAGGCATTTTAAAATTTAAAAAAAATGTGTAAAATACATTAATAAAGTTGTAATTTGATTGTTACCTAAAAAATATTTTATCTCTAAAATGTGTATTTCAAGATACCAATACAAACCAGTTCTGGCTATGTGAGTTCTGCAACGTAAGCCAGTAGACTCTGCTGTTTATGGACCGTGAAGTTGCTGGAAGAGCCCAAACTGCACCACACTCAGCCCATCAGGTGTCTGGTCTGGCTTCCCCTCTTGTCACATTGCTTGCTTACTGCAGGTTTATAGCTATTCTTTTTTACCTGCACCCATGGCATATGAAAGTTTCTGGGCCAGGGATCAAATCTGAGCCACAGGTGCATCCTAGGCCTCAGCTGCAGCAATGCTGGATCCTTAACTCACTGTGCAGGGCCAGGGATTGAACCCACATCATCACGGAGATAACATCAGATCATTAGCCCACTGTGCCAGAGCAGGAATTTTTCTTAATCATTTTCTTCAAATCTTGGCTATTCCTAGCCCTTTATATTTCCATGTAAATTTTATTTTATTTTATTTTACTTTAATCTTCTTAGGCCGTACCTATGGCGTATGGAGGTTCCCAGGCTAGGGGTTGATTTGGAGCTGTAGTCACTGGCCTAAGCCACAGCCACAGCAATGCCAGATCCGAGCCACATCTGCAACCTGCACCACAGTTCATGGCAATGCCAGATCCTTAACCCACTGAGCAAGGCCAGGGTCGAACCTGTATCCTCATGGATACTAGTCAGATTTGTTTCCATTGAGCCACGCCACGATAGGAACTCTCCATGTAAATTTTATTTGTGTTTTATTTTATTTTTTTGTCTTTTTGCCTTATCTAGGGCCACACCCATGGCATATGGAGGTTCCCAGTCTAGGGGTCTAACAGGAGCTGTAGCTGCCGGCCTTCGCCACAGCCACAGCAACATGGGATCCGAGCCGCGTCTGCAACCTACACCACAGCTCATGGCAATGCTGGATCGTTAACCCACTGAACAAGGCCAGAGATTGAACCCAAAACCTGACGGTTCCTAGTCGGATTTGTTAACCACTGAGCCACAACGGGAACTCCCAAGTAAATTTTATTTTATTTATTTTTTTATTTTTTTATTTTTGCATTATAGCTGGTTTACAGATTTCTGTCAGGTTTTCCAACTGCACCATGTGGTGACCCGATTACATGTACATATATGGATTTGTCACATGTAATTAGATATAGTTCCCCGTGCATTACAGTTGGAGCTCCTTGCTATTCCATCATTAAAGCAGTAGTTATCCCCACTCCCTCC
>PVHT021183555.1:29584736-29609973 GCA_004024745.2 Catagonus wagneri
GTAGCCACCGGCCTACACCACAGCCACAGCAACACCAGATCCAAGCCACGTCTGCGACCTATACCACAGCTCATGGCAATGCCAGATCCTTAACCCTCTGAGCAAGGCCAGGGATCGAACCTGCAACCTCATGGTTCCTAGTCGGATTTGTTAACCACTGTGCCATGACAGGAACTCCTCTTATCTGTCTTTTCTTAATAGAAACTCTGTGAAGGCAGAAAGAGTATTCTGTCTTGTTTACTGCTGTATATTACGTGCTGAGTACAAAGTAGTAAATAAATATTGAATAAATAAATGAAACAACTAATAAGGTACAAACCATAGCACAAAATACTATGCAGCCATCTAAAAGAATGTGGATATAAGATCACAATATAATATCATATGAAAATTTAAAATTGAAGAAAATTATGCACCACATTCTAAATCAGAAAATAAATTGAAAGTGTGTATATATAATTGTGTTATAAAATGGTATATACAGGACCAGACCAAGTACATAGTGAACAATCCTAAAGATGTCTGAGGAGGTATCATGAGATTTCCTTTTTTTTAAAGTTACTCTCTTCCCTTTATTTTATTTTTTCCTTTTTTGGCTGCACTTGCAGCATGCAGAAATTCCAGTTCAGGGATTGAACTTGTGCCATTGCACTGACCTGAGCCATAGCAGTGGCAACTCTGGAGCCTTTAACCAGCTGGGCCACCAGAGAGCTCCAAGATTTCCTTTTAAACACATAGTTCTGCAAAGTTTGAAGATCTTTTTACATGAATATTACTAAGTACTGGCAATGAATCTCTGAGCCGGACAGAACTTCCTGCTCCACCCACCCCTCGACTTAGACAAAAGGAACAGTGAATCTTGCTTGCCACCCAGCCACGGTGTTTCTGTTTGTATTCTGAAGTCTCCCCCAACCTTCTGTGTTTTCTACACTAAGATCCCATTTTTAAAAAGGTCGATCACTTCACTCAGAGTATTTGAAAACAGAGTGACATTATCCCTATAGAGAAGTCATTTGAGAATGAAAGTACCAGTGGGTTTGTGTGAAATGACTATAGATATGTATTTCCCCTATTGTCTCCATCATTACTTCCTAATAAGCCAATCACTGGCAAACTAAAGAGAATCATTTCAAATTTGGGGCAACATCAAGAAAGGCTAAACAGGTGTTCACATTGTGATGCAGCAGTAATGAACCCAACTAGTATCCCTGAGGATGCAGGTTCAATTCCTGGCCTTGCTCAGTGGGTTAAGGATCTGACGTTGCCTTCAGCTGTGGTGTAGGTCACAGATGTGGCTCAGATCCAGCATTGCTGTGGCTGTGGTGTAGGCCATCATTTGCAGCTCTGATGCAACCCCCCCAAAAAAAAAATTAAAAAAAAAAAGCTACATTGGTTAGTATTATATAAAAACATCAAACAAGCCTTTTCAAACTTCCAAATCCAAGGCCCCCAAATATATCCTTGAGTGTCCCTGACTTTGGACACACCAAGTACTCAACTGACCCTGCTGAGATCAAATACACGATTGCCTTCTTTTTAGGAAATAAGATCTGTATCAAAATCAGCAGGACATCATGTCACAGAACCAGGTGGAGAACAAACCCGGCTACCATGTGCAGTAAAAGGAAGGATTTGTTGCCACAGCAAGCTTTGATTCCTTACAATGAAGACTGCAGGTGTTGTCTCTGCCACATTTCTCTTAAGAATAAAAATCTGATAGGTCAACATGCCCCTTTTGGTCATAAAGAAAAAAGATAAGGGAAAACTTTTAATAGAAGGAATATGAGATTTTTTAAAATGGAATGACTACCTAAAAAGTACATGAACATAAAGCCATAAAGTGATTAATAAAACCACTAGAAAAATTCTCATGCTAATTATGTTCACATGTTTTCATTAATATTAGGAAATGTTGTTAGTATATTCAGGATTTTTAAGTTCACCTTTAAAGCTATTTAAGTTCAACTAAGTTCTTCTATGTAACAAAAATACTTGTAATTCCCATGGTGAATGTTGATTCCTTTTTTCTTTTTTACGTGGTCTGGCTTTTTCTTTTTCTTTTTTTTAAATCATGATTGTTCCATGCCTTTATTTTATTTTATTTTTGCTTTTTAGGGCTGCACCTGCAGCATATGGAGGTTCCTAGCCTAGGGGTCCAATTGAAGCTTCAGCTGCCGGCCTACACCACAGCCACAGCAATGCCAGATCCTTAACCCACTGAGTGAGGCCAGGGATCAAACCCACAACCTCATGGTTTCTAGTCGGATTCATTTCTGCTGTGCCACAATGGGAACTCCCCTTTTTTTTTTTTTTAGGGCTGCACCAGGGGCACATGGAGGTTCCCAGGCTAGGGGTCTAATCAGATCTACAGCTGCCGTCCTACACCACAGCTCACGGCAATGCCAGGTCCTGAACCCACTGAGCGAGGCCAGAGATGGAACCACAACCTCATGGTTCCTAGTCGGATTCATTTCTGCTGTGCCATGATGGGAACTCCTGAATGTTGATTTCAACATAAGTTGTGTAGCACAATGCTTATCACAGTCAGGTCAACAGTATCTATGTTATGTTTGTATTAAGCTTGTTTTTAAATGCAAGCTGAAGTTCCTTTTGCTATTATCCCTTCTAAAATAAACATAATGTAATGGTGGCTGTAGGTTCCTCTCAGATATACCTGAGCACTTATACCCTGGCTAGAAATTTTGTGCCCACGATTCAGCCCCAATCTTCTTTGCCAGTGTTAAAGGACCTTGGCCCCAAATTACACAGCTTCTCAGAAGGCATCTGGGTCCAACACTTGTCAGTGTGAATGTTCAAAGACATACCCCTGTTTAATTTAAGACTGTGGGGAGTTCCCTGATGGCCTAGTGGGTTAAGGATCTGAAATTATCACTGCTGTGGCATGGGTTTGATCCCTGGCCTAGGAACTTCCGCATGCCATGGCCAAAAAAAAAAAAGACTGAAGAGCCATCCAGCTCCTGAAGCTTCAGCTTGTTTGTTTTTAATTGATTTTATCATTGAGAGCAATTTTAGGCACCCAGCAGAACTGAGCAGAAAGCACAGATTCCCACATATCTCTGCCCCCCACTTGCACGGCCTCACCCACCGTCAACATCCTCACCAGATGGAATGTTTGTTACACCTGATGAACCTGCATGGACACATCATCATCACCCAGAGTCCATGGCTTACCTTGGGGCTCCCTCTTGGTATTGCAGGTCCTATGGGTTTGGACAAAGATATAACGACACGTGTCGGCCATTACAGTATTTTGAGAATATTTTTACCACCCTGAAAATCCTATGTGCTCCCCCTGTTCATCCCTTCCCACCCCTGGAGACCACTGATATTTTTATGCTCTCCATAGTTGTGCTTTTCCAGAACATCATATAGTTGGAATCATACAGCATGTAGCCTTTTCGGATTGACTTCTTTCATGTAACACTATCCATTTCAGCTTCTGCCATATGTTTTCATGACTTGATAGCTCATTTCTTTGTAACACTGAATAATCTTCCATTGTCTGGATGGACCACAGATTATTTATCCACTCACTTACGGAAGGACCTGTTTGCTTCCAAATTTTGGCAGTTATGAATAAAGCTGCTATAAACATTCTTGTGCAGGTTTTTGTGTGGACATAAGATTTCAGCTCCGTTACCAAGGAACCTAGTTGCTGAACTGTGTGGTGAGAGTACGCTTAATTTTCTAAGAAACCATCAAACCGTCTGCTAGAGTGGCTGGACCAGTTTGCATTCCCACCAGTAGTGAATGAGAGTTCCTGTTGCTCCACATCGTCATCAGCATTTGGTATTGTCGGTGTTCAGATCTGGCCATTCCGATAGGCGTTTTGAGCTTTTACTTAGAGACACTTAAACCTTCCTCCAGTGTCAGGCTTCTACTCCTGTGATTCTCCAAACAAACCGATTCTCTCTATTCACCTGCCTCTCCAGTTTTTGTGGCAACAGTTTTCCCTATGATCTCAGTCTTCTAAAAGTCTAAGAGGGTTGTTTTCTGTTTGTCCAGCTTTTTTCTTGTGAAGACAGGAGTGATGGTTTCCCATTTCTACAAGTCATACCAGAAACCAAAGACCTCCAGATTCTTTAATTTAAAAAAAAATTATAAATGCGTTGGAAGTTTCCTGGGTACTCTGTTTTGGAGGTTGTTTTTGGTCACAGCGTGCGGCAGCTTGATGTGGGACCTCAGTTCCCGACCAGGGATTGAGCCTGGGTCACAGCAGTGAGTGCTGAGTCCTAACCAGTAGACTGCCAGGGAACTCCCATGAGTACTTTTTTTTTTTTTTCTGTTTTAGCTCCATCTAGACTTGCATGTCAATCATAGGTTTTGAGTTATTTTATACATTTATATGTATATACTCAAAATACACATGGTAAGTTTTACACGTTTTAAAACATCATAAAGACAAAGTGTGTTAAATGCTTTTATAGTGCACAGTATCTTTTACAGATTTGCTCATGTTAGTGCATGTGGCTCTCACTTTGATTCTGTTTTCTTCTGTAAAAGTCACGTCAAGGATTATGCAGGGTTTGGGATTTTATACTGCTTGCGAGCTCACAAGTCAGCCCTTGGGAATTTCACAGTTGCTGAAGACATGAGGACCTTGGGTCAGAAACAAAGGACATTGCCCCTCTGAGCAGCAGAGAGGCCAGAACATCTGACACATCCTTGTGTGCCCATCTCCTAAGCCCCAGAACTCACAGGCAGGGCAGAGGTCCAGGTGCCTCCTCACAGGCAGGGGCCAGGTTACAGGAGAGGAACACAGCTTAGGGAACCGCAGTGTTTTCTATGGACAGTAAGGGTGCCTGACCTTGACTCTGGAGGGAGATACCATCTCTGTCCTCTGAGACTGCTCACTGCACAAAAATTCTTGAAAAAATAATGTGAAACATAGGCAGTCTGTCTTTTTTCTGAGTCATGAATATGAGAACTGTCTCTATAGTCTTTGTTTGCATGATAGAAATTTAATTCATTGAAGAAGCTATTGCTAATTTTATTAGTAATTTATTATGCATTAATTTTTATAGATCTATAAGTTCTATGTAACTAACGATCTTGTGCAAGTCTTGAACTTTCTTACATGTATCTCCTTTTCTTTTCTTTTTTTTTTTTTTGTCTTTTTATGGCTGCTCCCCCCCCCCCCGGCATATAGAGGTTCTCAGGCTAGGGATCATATTGGAACTACAGATGCAGGCCTGCATCACAGCCACAGCAACGCCAGATCTGAGCTGCATCTGTGACCACAGCTCACCGCAATGCCAGATCCTTAACCCTCTCCGTGAAGCCACGGATGAAGCCTGCATCCTCATGAATGCTAGTCAGATTCGTTTCTGCTGCGCCATGACAGGAACGCCCATATCTCCTTTTCTACATGTACCTACATCTTCATTACAGTATTGTCTATTTTGTTTATTTCTTGTTAATGCATAAGAATGCTATTGTATTGTTTTATTCTGTTTTTATTTTTATACATTGAACTTATATGCATCATTTTGTAAATCTCTTATAGTTTATCTAGTATGTGTCAGTGGATGTTTTCTATCTACCAGATTTCTATGCAACTAATTTTCAACAGTGCATATTTTGGAAAATGGTGCATTAAATAATTTAATGTTGAGATTTTTCTTATTAGAGTCCATTTTTTGGGCAGAGAGAGAGTGTGTGTGTGTGTGTGTGTGTATGTAGCACACATGGGTGTTACATTACCTGCAGAGAGAAGTTACACTTTTAAAGGCTCTCCTCTGAGGTTCAACAGAAAAGAAAGGCTAAATCCCTTTTGCTAAGTAGCCATTTACATAACATTAGTTTCAATCAAGGAGAAAGAAAAGGAGGAAAGTGAGGCAAGACAATAAGACAGCCATCATTTCCTTTACCTCAGGTTCCCAAATACATTGGCGGGGATGAAAATAACTTTCCTGCTGGTGCTATTATTTGAGAGCAAATCCTTTCCTCCTTACAGTGAGGGTCCAGAAGGACATTGTGTTTCTCGGGCGGCAGAGGCCATACAAAATGAGAAGAATTTGAGCATAGGCAGAGAAAAGATATAGATGAGCTGGACAATCACAATCAACAAAAGGTCTAAAGGAATGAATTTCCCTGTTTGTATTTGTTTCAACTTTGTCAGTTCTTTCTTCGTTTTCTTAGAATTCCCATAGAGATGAGAGAATCACACAAAGTGATCCTCTTCTAAGCCACAGAGAAACAAAACAGATCTGAAAACAAAGAAACAAAAAGAGGAGAGAATTTAGTTTAAACTTGTGATGGTGGGAAACAAAGAAACCTCCTTTTCTTTTGCTTGTATGATTACTTGGAATGGCAGTAATTTTGCTAAACATACTTTTCTTCTGATAGCTCTTAGGAAACGGTCTTGAAATTACTGTTCTATTCCAAGCTTTGAATAATGAAGTTTTGTGGAATAAAATTTCTGGGGAGAGCTTCTAAATGCCATTTTATAGTGAAACACTGATTTTTTCCCAAGTAGTCACTTTTAAATTATAAAAGTTATGCATATATGGGAGAAAATTCATAACTTAGGGCGAAGTGAACAGAAAATTTTGAACATTTCTTGTGATTCCACTACCCAGAGAAAAAGCCATTATATTAATATTTCTGATTAATGTGCATGTGCGCGTGTGGGTAGATATATACATAGATGCTTACTGTCTTTTTCCAGGATTCCACTACGTCAGATTCCTGCTTGGAGGCGTGTGTATTGCTATGACTTTTTAGAAAATTATTTCAAACTATTATGCATAACTTTCAACATAAATCTGATATTTAGTAAAATTTAGTAACCACAGTAATTTCATTACATCCTCCTAAAAAATACCATCAACTAGAATTGTTTGAATGTATGGTTTTCCTAAAATTCTCTTAGGTATAAATTTATTTGATTCTTTAAAAAAAATTTTATTGAAGTATAGTTGACTTACAATGTTGTGTTAGTTTCAGGTGTAATATAAAGTGAATCAGTTATACATATAAATATACTCATTCTTATACTCATTCTTTTTTCCCATTTAGGTTACTACAAACTATTGAGTAGATTTCCCTGTGCTATACAGTAAGTTCTTGTTAATCATCTCTTTTATACAGTAGTGTGTATATGTTATTCTTTTGATTCTTAAAACAAATCCTGTGAGATAGGTCAGCCTACTCTTATCATAATTATTTTTTTGTATAAATGAATAAATTAAAGCTGTTGGATAGAAAGCCACACTTGAACTGTATCACCTGATACAGTTTACATTCTATGTGCTTTTCACCATAGCAAACCGCAAAAGATACCCGTGGAAAGTGTTGTTGATTTCTGCAGTTGTAATAAATTATGAATGCATGTAAATTATTGCGCGGAGACGTGCTGAGAGTGGAGTTTCCCGTGGTTCATCACAGATGCTCTGTGCCAACTGCAGGCTTGATGCCTGGAGAAGCTTCTGGAACAAGTTTTTTATTTTTTTTGTTTGTTTTTTAGCAAAGCCCACCATGCAGAACTACTTTATTACAGTTTCTCCTTTCCTGCTGTCCTATTTCCGGATAGTTTCATTGAATACAGGCCTCCTCCCCTCTAGGTCAATCTATCTCTGGCCATTGGGCAAGCAGTAGATAGTGTAAGAAGCTAATCTGCTTTGGCCAGCAAACCCTTTTCCCACGTCCTTACTCTCAAGTAGTTTGAAGTTTGCGGGGTTGGGAAAAATATAAGCCTAACAAATTTTTTTGTACAGCAATTGATCAGTGTTGCATTTTACCAGTTATAAATCTCATTTTTTAAATGACTGAGGGATTAGTCAAGAAGGTTCAGTTGGCATGAGGCATTGCCAACGTGTCAATAAAAAGCCAGACAAGGGCTGCATTTGTGAAAGCTGTAGAACTGAAGTAAAAGGTTCACAGGCATTTAGGGTGGGGTATAAAGGTGCTCAGCTGAGAGATTATCAAGTCAAGACATGTCTGCTCAAAGTCATTGTTTACTAAATGCCTGGTTTATCATCGTGGAAAATGCCAAAGTGGTAATCTTTTAAAATTCAAATATTTTCAGAAGACATTTTTCATTATTACTGCAGAGGAATTAGGCTTACCTTTGTGGGAAACAGGGAGTGTGGGGTCAGAAGTGTCTTCAGTTTGTCCTTATCATGAACTAGCTACACAGAGGTCGCACCTAATTTCAGAGCCTTGGGTTTTATCATCTAAAAATGGAAATTATACCTACTAGCTCACATATGCATCCTTATTTATAAGCTTTAGACCCCACCGGGATTTGCAAATCATTGATCCTAACATGTTTTCTCGGCTCGCTCCCAGTCACCCCGCTCTCCAAACAGCTTAAATCCTCAAGCCTCTCATTGCCCTCCCAGCGTCTGCTTCAGGTTCTCGCACACACACCAGCCAGAGCTCTGGGTAAAAGGTAGCTTCCTCCAGCCCATGCCTGCACCTATGCAACCAAATGTACTTGGAAAAAACACAGATTTGCTGACGATCTTACTGTGAACGCAGGACTCCTAACCTTGAATCAGTCTTCCCTACTGCTCAGTCATTTTATTGCAGGCCACCAGTCCTCTCACTTTCCCCTTTTGTGGGTAATCATTTCATCTCTTCTCAAACCTCTGAAACCTCCAACTCTATCATCATTTTGAGAGATGTGGCATCCAGTTCACTGAGAAAATACAGACTCCTACAACCTCCTGCCACCAACTGGCCTCTGAGCCCCAGGACCTGCCTCCTGTTCCGTCTCCCTAGAGTTGCCATCACTGTTTCCAATGACTTTTTCTCCTATTGACTCTGAACCTGCTTCAGTCAGGTGCTGCTGCTGAGCTGACCCTGTCTGTCCTCAGCATCCTTGACTTCATTTACATTCGTTGTGTTTGACTTTTCCTCCTTTCCTCCGTCTCGAAGTATTTTTTTCACTTTGATTCCAGGAGATCTCCAGATTGTTCCCACCACAAGGTCCCTCCTTCTGTGGTTCTTCCACTTGTTCTTTCTCATCCTCAGTTTGCTGAACACAGAGGTGCCCCAGTGCTCCATCCGCAGACCTTGGTCCTTCTCTATTTTCTCTCCCTGTCTAAATCTCATCCTACCCCAAATCTTTAAATGCCATCAATATGCTAATGACTTCCCACATTATATTTCCAGCCTAGTCGTCTCGAGAGGACTCAAGGGAAGTATATCCACCCCATGTCTAATTGACATCTCAGCCCAACACATTAAAAAGGAAATTCCCATCTTTCTACCCAAATCTGTACCACCTGAAGATTCCGTGTTTCAGCTCATAGCCAAACCTAATCTTCCTGTTGCTTTGGTCAAAAGTTTGATTTTTCCTTGATTAACCTCTTTTACTCACACCCCATAACAAATCCAGTTGGGTTTTCTTTCAAAACACATCCCTACCTCCACTGATACTACCTGTACCCAAAGCATCATGCACGGTCTCTTAGATTATTACATAAACTCTCAACTCATCTGTGGTTTAAGTCAGACCTTGTCACTTAGTTGCTCAAATCCACCCCCTCCCCAGCCGCCCCTTCCTCTTCAGTCCTAGAGGAGGACATACCCACACATCCTTCACTGGGCTCTACTTATCTGAGTCTG
Source organism: Catagonus wagneri (assembly GCA_004024745.2). Lineage (NCBI taxonomy): Eukaryota > Metazoa > Chordata > Mammalia > Artiodactyla > Tayassuidae > Catagonus > Catagonus wagneri. Next base: position 29,594,334 of record PVHT021183555.1, read on the forward strand.
CAGAAGTCTCTGCATAAACCTATAAACGAGGCTTTCTGTGAGCTGTGTCCCAGTGTCCCCAGGCTTCCTCTCACCGCAGGGTCTTTGAACTTGTTCTCCCATTGCCTGGAAAGCTGTTCTGTACTTCCTCCCCTCTTCCAATGTCTCACTGAGGTGTGCACCTTCAGAGAGGCTTTTCCTGACGCCGAATTCGAAACTGCTATCATCCTCACACTCGTGTTCTCCAGCTCCTGCTTTATTTCCTTATTTAGCATATTTCCTGAGTTCCCATATTTAGCTGAAGAATTTAGGAACTGAGCTAAATGTAACTGTTTAACTTAGGTGAAAGTGAGAGGATTATATTATCAAAAACCTAGGAAGAAATACAGTTTACAGTTCATTTAATTAAGAAAAAGCATTTTAAAAATAATCAGAGGCGTTCCCATTGTGGCTCAGTGGTAAGGAACCTGACTAGTATCCATGAAGACGCAGGCTTGATCCCTAGCCTTGCTCAGTGGGTTAAGGATCTGCCATTGTCGTGAGCTGTGGTGTACGTCACAGATGCTGCTGGGATCCAGTGTTGCTGTGGCTGTGGTGTAGGCCAGTGGCTATAGCTCTGTTTTGACCTTGGAACTTCCATATGCTATGGGTGCGGCCCTGAAAAGACAAAAAACCCCCAAAAGAACAGCTAAGATATATCTGTGCAAGTTAAATATATGCACCGATTTTAGCCAAGATGACTGCCATTTCCAATTCCAGTGATTATCTTTCAGAAAATATTTTAGTCTTTGGAATTAGATCTTGAATACAAGACTTTTTAGTGCTTACATATAACAGAGTTTACTTTTTTTCATCAATAACAATATCATTAATATTAATCTAATATTAACTTAATCAATATTATGATTCTATTTGTAATTTTGAAAATTCTAAATTTTCATTTAATTTTAATACAATTTTATGTAACTATTTTTCTTGAATTTTTAGAAACTGAATTTGAGAACAAGCTAATCTAGAAATACTATGCATCTTGAATATAAATATAATGACATGATAGCTCTAGAAATGTGATGTAAATTTTAAAACAAAAATGTAAGGTGCTACTTGAAAGCAATTTTTATAATCTCAGAAAAAATGTGAATTTTATTTTTCCTTTAAAATAAAACAAGATGGAAGCAGAATTCTTTTTATTAACAACTTTATTTTTGGTATAATCCAAAATGTGATTATACCAAATAATTATACATACCATGATTCACTCATTTAAAGGGCACATTCGGAGTTCCCGTCGTGGCTCAGTGGTTAATGAATCCGACTAGGAACCATGAGGTTGCGGGTTCGATCCCTGACCTCACTCAGTGTGTTAAGGATCCTGCGTTGCTGTCAGCTGTGGTGTAGGTTGCAGATGAGGCTCAGATCCCGCGTTGCTGTGGCGTAGGCCAGCGGCTACAGCTCCAGTTAGCCTGGGAACCTCCACGTGCCGCGGGTGCAGCCCTAGAAAAGGCAAAAAGACAACAACAAAAATAATAATAAAGGGCACACTCTCTGGTTTTTGGTATATTCACAGAATTCTGCACCTGTTCTCACATATTAGAACATTTTCATTGTCCCCGGAAGAAACTGTATCTGTAACTATTACCTCCTTGTTCCCTCTTCTCTCCAGCCCGTGGCAACCACTAATTTGCTCTTTATGTCTGTAGATTTGCCTTCTTTAGACATTTCTTATGAATAAAATCATACATATGTGGTCCTTTGTGATGGGCCTCTTTTTGAAATGGGCCAGGCCATTAAGAAAGTGTGATGCGTCACGTCTCTGCCTGAGTGGGATCTGAAATTCTGACCCAATGGTCATCCAGAACACCTGCAGATGTCGCCACGTGTAAAAGTGAATCCCATGGGTACAGGTGCAGGAGGATGTGACTGCAGCGGTGAGTTAGCGCGGCCTGCACTTCCCGCCCTCACCACAGGGGGCGGGCCTCCGTGGACCCACCGCGCACGCGCGATCCCTGCATGCTCAAGCGCTGCTGAGGGCGGAGGTGTCTCAGCTGCTGTGGGAGGTTAGGAAGGCATGTGCGCGTGCGCGGCGTCTCCGCTGCCAGAGCTGTCTCTTTCAGACCCACCAGGGTTTCAGCTTCAGGGCGGAGTGGGGATGCGTCCACGCCGATGGAGCCGGGTTTCCTGATGACACAGGAGGCGCAGGGAGGAGAAGGTGAGGAGACGTGGGGAGAAGCCTCCCGCGAGCGACTGAAACTTCATAATAGTGTGAAATCAGGGCGGAGGCGCCTCCAGCCTGATCTTTCATCCTTTCGATTGAAAAGTCTACTAAATTGTTAACGTTTTAGATATCATCTAGAACCGTTGTACCTATTTGGTATGCTGAAGCTCCAAAGGCTTCAAAATTCTAAAATAGCCTCATTGAAATATTCGTTGTAGAAGGCTAATGAAAGATTAATGATATAAAAAGTAACTAAAACTTTTAACTTTTGCTGCCCCTTATCTGCCTTTATTGGAACACGCATTCTAGTGATTTTCTGTCTTAATTGCCTTTCCCCTCAGAAAACGCTATAAAATGCCTACTTTTAGAAAGAAATGGGACCACCTGAGGCTGTCAGCAAGCTTCCTGAGATCAAAGGCTGAACTGAGGGCCATAGCTAAACTCTGGGGGGTTTATAAATGAATTACCCAGATGGAAGGCCACCAGTGTGACTAAACTGACCACAACTTGTATTTCAGAGCCTGAGACAGTGGGGCGGGGAAGTGGGGGGAAGGTTGCCCCTAAGCTGAGTGAGGGAAGGTAAATTATTCCTGTATAGGTGAATGCGTATGTCAGTCTTTTGATGTCATTGAGGTGGCCACCCAATTCTTTGAGGGGGAAAAAAAAATCTGTCCTTGTTTTACAAATTTGATCTTTACAGGACCAGAGGTGTGGCTCAAAAAAAAAAAAAGTCCAAAACCTACTAATGCTTTTAGCACTCCTTAAACCCCCCTGTATTTACCCCTTATTTATCTCTAGAGGCTTGTAAGCATTGAGAACTTTGCTTTTTCTGGCTTTTTGGGCACAAAGCCATCCAGGGAGGAACTTGCCTTTCTCCTATGCTTTTGAGATGCAAAAGTTACAACTGGTCTTCTCCAGAAACCCGTCTCTTACATATTTTGAAACTGCAAATTTCAGGAAAGGAGTGTAGTAGGTATTTGGAAACTTAAGAACAAGAGAAATCTTGGGAAGTGACTTCTCTATAACTGTTAGTAAAAAAAAAGAAAAAAAAAAGGTTAGTCATCTAAACAGATGATCTTGATTTGTCCCATCTGCCAGAAAGTCAATTTATATCCAAGTTCTGTTTGCACCTGATAGGTTTTACATTGTTTCACCTGATTCCTGCCTGAATTTTGGAATGTGAACTATGAGGTCTGTTGTTTGTGCACATCTGTATATGTGTGCCGTAGGTATGTGGTATAGCTCAAATTAATTTGTAAAAGAGCGCTATTTAATTGGCTTAAAGAAATTAAGTGTATGTATATATATATATATATATATACTCAGAAATAAAAAAGAAACTGGCCGGAATGAATTTTGGGTTCACATGATAGAGAAAATATTCAGTATTAAATTGATATCTGGAGTTCCCATCGTAGCTCAGTGGTTAACGAATCCAACTAAGAACCATGAGGTTGCAGGTTCTATCCCTGGCCTTGCTCAGTGGGTTAAGGATCCGGCGTTGCCGTGAGCTGTGGTGTAGGTTGCAGACGCGGCTCGGATCCCGCGTTGCTGTGGCTGTGGCGAAGGTCGGCAGCTGCAGCTCCTGTTAGACCCCTTGCCTGGGAACCTGCATATGCCGCTGGTGCGGCCCTAGAGAAGGAAGAAAAAAAAAATTGATATCTGGTATTGCAGTTATTTTCAGCTTGTCGGTTTGATTAATATAGACTTGTCTTTAGAGACTTCCACACTAAGTATAATTCTTTTACTTTACGTAGGTTTACTAGAAATCAAATAAGACCTTGCATTGGTGGTATAGTGGTGAGCATAGCTGCCTCCGAAATAAAACCTTATTATTCCTGTTACAAAGCTTGTCAGCAAGAAAAAATGTGGAAGAACTTTTAAGCGTATAAAATGGAAGTAAATGAGATGAGAACTTTTAGGTAAATTCTTTAGGAATAATTGTTCTCTGGGAGTTTCTGCCATAAGGGTAGTATCTCTAGATTTTGCTAGCATGAAACTAAATTATGAGGATTAATTCACTATTCAGGTCATTTCAAATAGGATAAAATACTGGGACATTTATTGCTGGGCAGGTCCAAGTTTAGTTTTGTCTTATGAGAAACTAGAGATGTTTGGGTTTATTAGACTTGCTTGAGCACATTGAGGAAAGAAATTTTATGAGGTGTAGGTTTTGAGAGGTTATAACATGCATTCATAAGTGCCAATCAGGAAATCTTGGTATTGTTGCCGAAACTTGGCCTCTGTCCCCTGGTGCCGGGGACAGAGAGAACGTGGAGAGAGAATTTTGGCAAAGGAGAAAAAAAAAAATAGCTTTATTGTTTAAGCAAAGGAGGCCACAGCAGGCTAATGTCCTAAAGACTGTGCCCTCCCTTGGGAGAGATTAGGAAGTGTTTTTTAGCTTGGAAGTAGAAAGGAGGGCCACGGTTAAGGATCGGGTAGAACTCTGGTTTTCATTTGTTTGGGGTTTTAGTTCTGCAGAAGAACTCAAAGATATTATTATGTATATTCCTTGAAGAGGAACCAGGACCCTGTCCCAAAGCTGCACTGTTGTTTGTTGACTGTTCCTCTCTGGTCTCTGTATCTCCTTCCTTCCCTGATCAGCAACTGTTTGAACCTACTTTTTATTTATTTATTTATTTATTTATTTTTTCTTAATGAATTTTGTTTCAATTATAGGTGTACAAAAATCATCACAAGTCAATTTGATAGCATTTGCGTCCCAAACCCTCAGTGCATTCCCCCCACCCCCCAGATTGTCTTATTTGAAAAACCAAGGTTTTCCAAAGTCTGTGAGTCATTGTCTGTTCTGTAAGAAGGTTCATTGTGTCTTTTTAGTTTCCACATGTAAGCCGTAGCATTGGGTGTTGCTGTCTCATTGTCTGACTGGTTTCACTTTGCATGATCATTTCTAGGTCCGTCCGTGTTGCTATAAATGTTATTTCATTCCTTTTAATGGTGAACCTACTTTTTAGAACTCAGGAAAGGCCATGGGGGCTGAAGCTTATTCTCTAAAGACAAGAAAGGGCGGGAGCAGGGGGTGGGGAGACAGAAAGGCTCGAGTGCCCAGGAGCCTCACAGGGCCCCGCTTTGGTTTCACTATGACAAACAGTTCACAGTCACTTCTTGTTTTTTTGCTAGAGACTAAGGCTCTAAGATAAAGAATTATGATATGTGTAACCAAAGTTACTAAAATAAGGGAAATGTCTCAACATGCAAGGAAATGGGAAGTGCATTTTCAGTAGAAGAGGGTATAAGGAATGGAAATGAGTTTTGTTAAAAGGAAAAAAAGGTAGTTTTGTCATTGAGCTGATTGCTTCTGAATGGAGAAGAAAGTGAGGGACAAAAGAACGTGGATACAAAAAGTTGTGGAAGGTTTGTGGAAAAGGAACACTGAGAGAGTTTTGTGCATGGTAATATTGGCTAAGATTAAATTTAACATGAATTAAAGGTAAGGCAGCACAAATCTTGAATTTAGTTCTGTAAGAAGGCAGAATTTCTTAAAATACTGAGCCATGCTTTTGGCAATAGATTATGTGAGTTTTTTATGTTTAAGTGATTTATTAAAACCTTAGAGATCTTTTATTGTCACTTTGGTTAAATGAAGGGGTTTTGTTTCACAGTGACCTAGGATCCTAATTGACCAGGTATTTTTAAAACTGTTTGATATTTTTAGCAGATTACCAAAAATCAAATTTGTCAACTTAAAGAAAGGCACAACTTAAAATTTGAGAGTTAAATTTTATTTGGGACGGAATTAGGACTTAAGCCCTGGAGACAGCATCTCAGCCCTGAGAAAACTGCTCTGAGGAGGTGAGGTGGGGAGCTAGGGTATATAGGAGCCTTTTCAACCAATGTCAGGTAGTAGGAACAAAGGATTTACAGAAAACCAGATTTCTCAAGTTAAGGACTTTAGCCTGTTTCTATGAGAAGATGCAAAGGTCTTGGCTTAAACTGGAATCTCTCCTTTGATAAGCAACCTCAGCTGTCTGGGCCAGTATTCTTTGTTTCTTTCCTGAGTTCCCTCGGGGCTCACTGGCTCAGCCTTGGGAGTGGCTGCACTCACCGATAACTGTGATTTCTTTTTGTTTTTAAAAAGAAGAGCCTGGGCAGCAGTGTTTCAGACAGCTCTGAAATACCACCCTGAAGAGGAAGGGGGACTATCAGGCTGTATGCGATAAAGGTGAAGGGAGAGGGGCGTACAGCCATGCACAGATTTCACAGAATCTACTGCTGGTCTCATGAAAGTTACTACTAGTAGCAGACGTCAGTCATCATGAAGGATTTTAGTGTTTTTCTAGATGTGAGGAGATGCAAGAATTGGGCTCAAAATCTGAAAATATTTAACTATCTGAAGACCTGTTCTTCCAGTTTGCCTAGAATACAGAGTGCCTCACTCCTGATCTTCACCCTGAGCTTTGCTCAGGGGGTGCTGTGGGTCAGCAGCTGCAGTGGTTTATGACTTAACCCATGTAGAGGCTGATGGCAAGTGCCAGACTTGAGTTCCCAAATTCTAAATGAAGTGTGACCTCTAGCTAACTTTGAGGTTTTCCAAAGTTTCCCTGGAACACCTGAAAATACTTGTTTTCTTTCCAGCTGGGAGAGATATAGTAAACTAATTAAGCTTATTTGTTATGTTAAAATACATAGTGAGTATTGTCAAACAAGTGGTGATGAGACTTCTTAACGTGTATCGTATGGGTAAATGTTATTAGTATAGCTATTTTAGAAATTATATGGAACTCCTAAAATTCTAGTATGTTCTGGTGAATAATATCAGTCATAATTCTTCTTGTATGTCATAGAAGTAACCAAGTTGGTGTGTCATTTGCATTGCAATCTGGTCTTTAACCTTGCATTTTAGTCTTTTGTCATTTATAGACAGTTATTGTTGTACTCTGATTGATGCTTTTGCAAAAAAAATGCTTCATCTTCAAAAAGATTCTTAAGAAAGGGCTTTTGACAAGTACAGGTTTCTGCTAACTTTCAGATTATACTGCTGAACTTGAGTAAGAAATTAAAGAATTCTAATGGAAAAACTGATAGCTTCATAAATCTGTTAACAGAAAATTAAGATCAAGGATTAATCACATAGGCCTGAGTGAATTTAAGAGTGTGGTTATAATTTTTTGTTTTTCTCTGAAATGTTACTGGCTTTTAAGCTGTATTTTCCAGATAAGGAAACCATTAAATTACACTTCTGTAAGTAGAATTGACCCAGTTATCTTTTCTCTTTACCTAATCTATCTAGAATTTTCAAAGTCTTAATTTCCCAGCAGCTTTCTCAGTTATGTAAGGAAGGCCACCTCCTAACAAGTGCAAGAACTTCAAAGGATTTGTGGGGGCCTCAAGACGAGAGAAATTCAACTAAATCTATAGATATCACATTTCTGAGTTTGTGACACTTCCTTGATATGGCTTTCCTAGACTTGAGAAGTTTTTTGTTTTTTTTGTTTTGGCCATGCCTGTGGCATGTGAAAGTTTCCTGGGCCAGGGATAGAACCCATGCCACAGCATAACCAGAGCACGGCAGTGACAACACTGGATCTATAACCTGCTGAGCCATGAGGAAACTCCTTGAGAGGTATTTTTTTTAGTGCAATCTGAGGTTTCTTATGAAAAGTTCCAGCACAGCCAATTTAAAAGAGAGTCTGTGGTCAATTAATTAGACTTATTTTGCAAACAAGTTAGTCTTAATTTGGCTACGTTTGGTAGAAATGAGAGTAATTTTTGAGAGAAAAAATTATGTTTCAGTGGATATTAAATCTTAGTTTTGGAGTTCCTGTTGTGGCACAGCAGAAATGAGCCTGACTAGTATCCATGAGGGTGCAGGTTCAATCCCTGGCCTTGCTCAGTGGATTAAGGATCCAGTGTTGCTGTGAGTTGTGGTGTAGATCATAGACACGGCTTGGATCCTGTGTTGCTATGGCGTAGGCTGGCAGCTGCAGCTCTGATTGGACCCCTAGCCTGGGAACTTACATATGCCGTGGGTGCAACCTAAAAAAAAGAAAAAAAAGCAAAAAAAATTAAAAATTAAAAGAAGTAAATCCTAGTTTTATTAATTGTGGTCTGTATTTATAAGACTCACTTCCCAGACAGTTTCCTTTTTTTTTTCCTTCCTTATGTAGGAACTTCCTTATGCCGCTGTACCCGCGGCATATGGAGGTTCCCAGGCTAGGGTTCTAGTAGGAGCTGTAGCTGCCGGCCTTCACCACAGTCACAGCAACGCAGGATCCAAGCCGCATCTGCGACCTACACCACAGCTCACGGCAATGCTGGATCCTTAACCCACTGAGCAAGGTCAGGGATTGAACCTGCAACCTCATGGTTCCTAGTTGGATTCGTTAACCACTGAGCCAGGACGGGAACTCCACAGATAGTTTCTTATAAAGCCTCATTATGAAAAGGACACTCTCAGTTTGTTTCTGAAGCTTAGCACTTTAATCTAACTTTGGATGAAGATCAGATTCACCACAACTTATAACCAGGATATTATATATACTGGAAAAGACATCAGATAAAGGACTCTTTTTATAGCCATATTGGAAAGGGCCATATCAGGTGTTGCTAACCAATCCTTATGCCACAAAATAAAAAGTAAGCTCTTAGATTCATATCCATCATCTAAAAAGGGCCTCCTTGGAAGTTCCCTGGTGGCCTAGTAGTTGTTTAAGGGTTTCACTCCCAGGCCCGGAAACTGCTGCATGCCATGGGAGCAGCAAAAAAATGATAATATTTACGTATACATATGTCAGGGTCACTTTGCTGTACAGCAGAAATTGACCATTTTTAGAACATTGTAAATCAACTATAATAAGAATAATTAAAAAATAAAAGTCCTCTTCTCCTGGATGGACTGAAATTCCTATTTCTGATACCCTAGCACAATTAAAGAGCAGAACTACTAGACAAGGATGAGAAGACAACAACATCTGAAGTAGAAAGCTGAACCAAGATGCTGGACCAGGCCCGTATACTGATTACTCTGGCACTCACACGCACTTTTGCTTATGAACCAAATGTATATTTTGGGCTCAAGGATAATCAGGAATCAAAAATTAATCCAGAAGTTCCCGTCGTGGCTCAGTGCTTAACGGATCTGACTAGCAACCGTGAGTTTGCGGGTTTGATCCCTGGCCTCGCTCAGTAGGTTAAGGATCCGGCGTTGCTGTGAGCTGTGGTGTAGGCCGGCGGCTACAACTCTGATTAGACCCCTAGCCTGGGAACCTCCATATGCCTCGGGTGCGGCCCTAAAATGACAAGGAAAAAAAAATCAGTCCAGTTGTGGATTTGTGGCCAATTACCTATTTCCAGTACTGCCAAGTTATCTTGATGATTTTTCCTTTACAAGGCTCTACATGGATGACCCTTAAAGAAATTATTTTAAAAGAAAACTCTAGTATCATGCAAATTAATGTTACCACTAAAATCACTAAGTGAGATGATCTTACTGGGCCAGTTAATGAAGCCTGTACTTAACCTGTCCATAAATAGACCTTTTCATTAGATGTTGAATATTGGGTTCTTCCTAACAGGACCTGATCAATTTATGGAACAAGTTTATGACCTTGACTCTACCCAGATTAGTTAAGAAGATACACAATTGGTTTCCCTTGGGCTCAAGGTCATCTTTGGTAGCCCTGGAACCAGCCTCTGCCAATTTGTAATGACAGTCTGTAATGTGAGCATGCTGGTTTCTATCAGTTTTCCAATGGCGTGGCCATTTTGGCTATAATATTTGTTAACTCATGATCCATGAAGAATTAAATTTCTGTTCTAAACAATTGCCTTAACAGTTTAGGGGAAATACCAGGAAAATGGTTTGGTTTGGTTCAGGAGGATCGTGGCTTAAATCTTTGCTAATGATGTTGTTGGTTCTACTGGCAATTTTAGTTACAGTTTGTGGAACTGATAAGGTCATAGTTTCTTGCCTTTCACACTGTGTGTCACCTGCTTATACTAAGATAATGATGTCTAAATGACTTGAAACTAGAGATCACATCTATAGTTCTCTATAACATAATGGGTATACACAATGTACATACTAGGAAAGTAGGCTTAAGTCTTATTGGATGACCTAGAATTGACTGTCATTCCATGCTGAACATTCTTCTAGTAAATGCCCCCCCCCCCAAAAAAAAAATAGAACCAGGCTATTATTAGGACCTAGCATCCAGGGACATGCTGGACTCAGGGCAGGAAAGTAACAACCCTGGAACTGAGGAGTAAATATTTGATCACTCATTGCTTTCTATTGAAAAATTAATGATCAGAAGGGGAAAACTGTGAAATAAAATCGTGTGTGTATGTGTGTCTGCACCTGTAGCATGTGGAAGTTCTCCAGCCAGGAATTGAATCTGAGCCACAGCTGTGGCAACACTAGGCCTTTTAACTCACTGTGCCAGGACAGGCATCAAATCCATGTCTCTTACAGTGACCTAAGCTGAGGCAGATTCTTAACCCACTGTGCCACAGCTAGAACTCCTAAAATGCATATTTTATGGCAAGTCAAAAATTTAAACATAAAATTCTCTTTGCTCTTTGGCCTTCTTTATACCCCCTTCAGTGCTTTTTGTATCTGCAGTATGCATTGACCAACCTCCCCTATCTGCAGAAATTTCTGTTCAACCATCAAGAGCAACATTTCCTAGCATCAACAAGACAACTCCTTGAAGATAACATTCCTTCTGATCTTGTAAGGGGCCATGAAGATGCCTAGATCTGGATTGTGTAAACTGTCAATAATGTCAATCAGTGTACAGCCCTCTGTCTCAAAACATATATAACTGTGTCTTGACTTCTAAAGGGCAGGAAATTCTTAGAGCTTTCTGAGATGTTGTTCCTGAATTGTAATCCTCAGAGTTCATTCTAATAGAATTTTCTGCTTCTTTCATAGATTTACTATTGATTAATTTTCATTGACAGGGAGTTAGAAATTCTAATAGGTGTGCGCTGCTAGTTATTTTAATTTGTAATTCCCTAATGGTATATAATGTTGATTATATCTTTTTTTTTTAATGTCTTTTTAGGGCTGCACCTGCAGCATGTGGAGGTTCCCAGGCTAGGGGTCCAATCGGAACTGAAGTCACCGGCCTATGCCACAGCCATAGCAACACAGGTTCCGAGCTGCATCTGCAACCTACACCACAGCTCACAGCAACACCGGATCCTTAACCCACTGAGCAAGGCCAGGGATCGAACCAGGTCCTCTGGATACCAGTCAGGTTCATTAAACACAGCCATGATGGAAACTCACGGATTATACCTTTGTATAATTATTTATTATCTATGTATGATCTTTAACCAGTTTTCTGTTCAGATCTTTACCCATTTTTAACATGGTTGTTTCTTTTATTGTTCTTTGTAGAAGTACAAATCCTTCATCAGATATGTGTTTTACAAATATTTTCTCTCAGTTTGTTGCTTGTCTTTTGGTTTTCTGAAAGTACTTCACAGAGTAGAAAATTTTAATTTTATAAAGCACATGTTATGAACTGTTATTTTGTGATGGCTTTTTGTGTTTGGTAAAAGTCAGAGCTCTTGATCTTGATCATGGCTTTGATCATGTATATTTTCTTCTTTGTTTTCTTCTATTGTTTTTACAGTTTTGCATTTAAAATGTGTAGACAGTTTTGAGTAAATTTTGGTATAAGCTGTAGTTTGTCTACGTTCATTTTGTTGTATATGGTTTCTCATCAGTTGTTCTTTATCTAGTTTTTGAGAAATCATGTTTGAATTTCCAAAACTGAGTGGATTCATCAGGGAGCTTGGCCTCCACTGAACTGAGTGGGTGCAGCCTGCATTTTCCACTTCACCAGCAGCGGGCGACACCCCTCCCCTCACCTATCTGCTCTGCCCACAAACTTGGCTCCACATCCAACTGACAGGAGCCTGGACTCCTCTGCACCTGCTGGATTTTTGGCTTCAGGATAAAGTGAGGTTGCGTCCACACTGACAGGAGCTTGCTCTCCTCAGGACGCACTGGGAGGTGCTACCATGGGAGGGCAAAGTGAGGAAAAAGGAGAATCTTCCTGTGTGTGGCTGACTGCTGGGTGGGGTTGGGGTCTGTCTTCTGAGGACCCAGAAGTGGAAGGGCTTGATGTGGAAAATTGTGGGTTTTGGTTAGTTTTGTTTGTGGTGCAGATTGTGTACAGTGTCCTTTAACTTGTGATGTTCGGTTTTCCAGCTATCATCTGTTGAGGGGACTGTCCTTTCTCATGTGTGTCCTTGGCAGCTTTGTCATAAACTGACTACATGAGTTTTGTTTGTTTGTTTGTTTTTTTAACCTGGGCTTTCTAGTCTGTTCTTCTGGTCCTGGTGCCTCTTTTTGTGCCATTTCTACACAGAGGACTGTAGCTTCATAAGATGGTTCGAAGTCAGGGGGTGAGTTTCCTCTAGCTGCTGTTATCCTTTCTCAGGATCCCCTTGACTGTTTGGGATCCTTTGTGGTTCCATACAAATGTCAGAATTGTTTGTTCAGTTTCTGTAAAAAAATGCCTTTGAAATTTCATAGGAATTACATTGAGTGTATGTCCTCTTTTGAGTAGAATGGGCATTTTAGCACTATGAATTCTTCCCATCCAGGAGCACAGGGTATCTTTCCTTTTATTTGTCTTCAGTTTCTTCATTAATAACATTTTTGGTGTGTAGGTCTTTCATGTCCTTGGTTAAATTTATTCCTAGGTATTTTGTTCTTTTAATATCATAAATGTGATATTTTCTTAATTTCGCTTTCTGGTGGTTCATTATTAGTGTATAGGAACTTTTTTTAATCTGTTAATTTTATGTGTTGATTTTGTATCTTGCAGCTTTACTGAAATTATTGATTAGTTCTAACAGTTTATTGGTGGTTTGATGTGGAAAACTGGAATTAGAACTTCCACTGTTTCCATCACCTAGAGGTAATCTGCAATGCCCAAGACGTAGTGGCTCCTAAAAGAATCATCCCACGGTGCCCCCTAATAATGTAGACTCCTACAAGGACAGTTAGTATGATCACCTTGGGTGAGCAGGATCAGGGTAGGGCTTGGCCTCTGTAACAAAGTTTGACGTCTTTTCTGTTTTCTTTCCTGTTATTGATATAGTTGTTTTGAAAAGTAATTTATTTTACAATAATTTCAAAAATACAGAAAACTTTAACAGTATGGAGTACTCAAATTTGCCACTTCACACAAAATACTCCAGGGTTAATCCCAGACAGTGATACTTAGGAAACCAGCACATAACCCCCAAATGAGGAATCATTATGTTTTCCACATAGTAATCCAATCCACAGGCCCATTTCAACTTTCACCAGCTGCCCTAGCTCTATGGAAATGTCTTTTCCATTCTGGTCTAGTTTTCTTTTTTCCCCTTTTTAAAAATTTTTCCATTATAGCTGGTTTACAGATTTCTGTCAATTTTCCAGCTGCACAGTGTGGTGACCCGGTGGTCTAGTTTTCTTTTTCTGGAAGTATTACTGAAACTTTCCCTCATTTTCAGGTATTTAATACATTGTGTATTTAAAGTGCACAAGGCAAGCATGTGCTCTGGTGGCCTTTTCTCTGTGGCTTCTTTCACTTAAGACGTTGTCGGTGTTCATTCATGTTGTAATACATATCAGTACTGCATGTTTTTCATTGTGATGAAAATCCATAGCACAATGTTTACCATTTAAATCATTTTAGTATATAGTCCAGTAGCATCAACTACATTTACATTGTTGTAAAAATATCCTTACCATCTATATTCAGAGACATTTCTTCTTCCCCAAGTGAAATCTGTATCCCTTAAACACTAAATGTTCTCATTTGTTCACAACCACCTTCTTTCTGTCTCTGAATTTGACTCCCCTGGATGCTTTATAGAAGTGGAATCAGTTTCTCTGTTCTTCTGTGACTGGCTTATTTCACTTAGCACAGTTACTTCAAGGTTCATCCACCTTGTGGCACATGTCAGAATTTCCTTAGTTTCCAAGGCTGAATAAGATCCCCTGTATACATACCACACTTTCTTTATCCATTAATCTGTCAGTGGCCATGGCTTGCTTCTACCTTTTATAACTGTCAGTGACACTGTTATGACTATGCGTGTACAAACATCTGTTCCAGTTCCTCCTTTCAAATATTTCGAGTCAATTCCTGAAGCGGAATTGATGGGTCATATGTTAACTCTGTGTTTAGGTTCTTGAGGAGCTGCCACGTTATTTTCCATAGAGGCCGCACCATCTTCCGTTATTCCTTTATATGACAGAATAACACCTTAGTTTATGGATGTACCCTGTTTCTTTATCTACTCACTTGTTGATGGACATTTAAATTGTTCTACCTTTTGGCTGTTGTGAACAGTGCTGCTCTGACTATGTGTGTAGAGTTTTTGTTTGAATGCCTGTTTTCAATTCTTTGATGTCTATAACTAGGAATAAAGTTGTTGAACCATATTATATAGTACATTTTTTGAGGAAATGTCAAAGTGTTATACATATAGGCTGCTCCATTTTATGTTTCCATAAGCCCTATTTAAAAGCTCTATTTTCTCTATATTTTTGCCAAAATTTGTTACTTTTTAGTTTTCTTAATTATAACCATTCCTATATGTTTGAAGGGGTATCGTATTATGGCATTAATTTGCATTTCCATCATGTTTGCTAATGTTTGATATCTCGTGTGCTTTTTGACCATTTGTATGTCTTATTTGGAGAACAGTCTATGTAAGTCCTTTGTCCATTTTGAAAACTGGGTTGTTTGTCCTTTTTTTGGATAAGCTGTGAAAGTTATTGATACATCCTGAAGAACAGTCTTATCAGATATGCAGTGTGCAGATATTTTCTTCCATTATGAGGACTGTCTTTTTACTTTCTGGAGAGCATCTTTTTTTTTTTTTTGGCTTAATGAAGTGTATTACAATTATAGGTGTACAAAAATCATCACAAGTCAATTTGATAGCATTTGCGTCCCAAATCCTCAGTGCATCCCCCCACCCCCCAGATTGTCTTATTTGAAGAACCAAAGGTTTTCCAAAGTCTGTGAGTCATTGACTGTTCTGCAAAGAAGTTCATGTGTCTTTTTAGTTTCCACATGTAAGCGGTAGCATTGGGTGTTGCTGTCTATTTGTCTGACTGGTTTCACTTCTCATGATAATTTCTAGGTCCATCCATGTTGCTATAAATGTTGGTATTTCGTTCCTTTTAATGGCTGAGTAATATTCCATAGTGTGTATGTACCATATCTTCCCTATCCACTCCTCTGTCGATGGGCGTTTAGGTTGTTTCCGTGACCTGGCTATTGCATAGAGTGCTGCAATGAACACTGGAGGACATACGTCTTTTCGAGTCATGGTTTCTGCTGGATAGATGCCCAGGAGTGGGATTGCTGGATCAAATGGTAATTCTATTTTGAGTTTTCTGAGGAATCTCCATACTGTTTTCCACAGTGGCTGCACCAATTTGCATTCCCACCAACAGTATAA
>PVHT021183555.1:29617068-29641284 GCA_004024745.2 Catagonus wagneri
CCTTTTTTTTTTTTTTTTGCCTTTTGTCATTTTTTAGGGCCTCACCTGCAGCATGTGGAGGTTCCCAGGCTAGGGGTCTAACAGGAGCTGTAGCCGCCGGCCTTCGCCACAGCCACAGCAACGCGGGATCCGAGCCGCGTCTGCGACCTACACCACAGCTCACGGCAACACGGGATCGTTAACCCACTGAGCAAGGCCAGGGATCGAACCTGCAACCTCATGGTTCCTAGTCGGATTCGTTAACCGCTGGGCCACGACGGGAACTCCAAGGATGTTTTCAATGTTCATCCTTATTGCAACATTTATCAGCACTTCATTCCTTTCTCTTCCTTGTGATTAAAAATACATAGCCAGACCTTTAAACGCTTGAAGTGTACAGTTCTATGCATGAGCTACCTTCACACCTTTGTACAAATAGCCTGTCCATCTGGAGAACCGTAAACATTTTTCTCAAGTGAGACCGTATCCATAATTAACTGCCCTCAGCCCCTGACAGACACATTCTTTTTGTCTCTGAATTTGACTTTTCTGGATACCTTAGTTACATGGAATGGTGCAGTGCTTGTTCTTCTGTGGCTGACTTCCTTCACTTGGCGTAGTAACTTCAAGGCTCATCTATGTTCAGAATTACTTTCGTTTTAAAGGCTGAGTCACATCCCATTGTGTATAGACCACATTTTGTACGTCTGTGGATGGACACTTCGGTTGCCTCCCCCTTTTGGCTGTTATGAATAATGCTGCTGTGAGTATGATTGTGCGAATATCAGTTCCAGTTTCTGCTTTCAAATATTTTGAGTATATACACTGAAGTGGAATTGACAGATCATATACTGTCTGTCGAAGATTTTAAGGAGCTGTCCTGTTGTTTTCCACAGTGGCTCCACCATTTTACTTTATTGCTTTATATGGTGAATAATGGGCTAGTTTATAGAGTCACTCATTTTGTTTATCCATTCACCCTTTGATGGGCATTTCACTTGTTTCTACCTTTTGGCTTTTGTGAACAGCATTGCTGTGGATGTTTGTGTACAGTTTTTTGGCTGAACATCTGTTTTCAGTTCTTTGGGGTCTGTATCTAGGAGTGGAGTTGTTGAACCATATGATAATTGCATTCTTATCTATTTAAGGATATACTAAACTATTGTACACATAGGCTGCACTGTTTTCTATTTCTATAAGCAGTGTTTAAGGGTTCCAGTTTCTCTATGCTGTTGCCAACGTTTGATTTTTTTTTTTTTTATTATAATCATTCTAGTGTATGGGAAGTAGTACTGGATTATGGTATTACTTTGCATTTCCATCATGACTAATCATGTTTTAATCTTTTCATGTGCGCTTGCTGATTATTTGTATTTGGAGAAGGGTCAAGTCCTTTTTAAAATTTGGGTTGTCTCTTTATGATTTGTAAATGTTCTTGGCATATTCTGAAGAATAGATTCTTGTCAGATACATGACATGCAAATATTTCCTTCTGTTTTGAGGGCTGTGTTTTCCTTTTCTGGATATCACTTTCTGATGCACAAAAGTTTTTTAAATTAAGGAACTGTAATATTTCCAGTATTACATGGGTATTGTAACCTTCTGCCTTTGCTTAACTTCCCACTGCAAAGTTAAGAAACCTGGCTTCCACCACTTGTCATTGATTGAATTCACTGCTTGCTCCATTCCAGATTATAGATAAAGTGGTTTCGGTATTGTTAGCTACAACCCCCCATGGGAAGGAAATGATAGAGCCCAGGATTTATGTTGGGTACGGTTTCCCTTTGCTCTACAGTGTTCATTCTTTTTTCCGTAGTTAGGTCAGCACCTTTTACTCTACCACCATCAGTTTCTAAATCAGTTAAATTCTTTGCCATATTCTCTATTCCATCCTCTGACACTCCCATGTCCTAGATAACTAAATTTGAATATATTATGATTTATATGTTGAGTTGTAAAAATCCATGGGTTAAGACTAGCGCATTGTGGCAGATATCCATCACCAAAGTACCATATGTAACACTCCACCCTCCTGCCCCATAACCTACTTACCATCTCTGTTTTATCTGTTCCAGAATTGTAGAAATTGGCTGATGTAGTATGTAGCCACCTCAGGCTGGATTATTTCACTTAGCAATGCAGTGGTAATAAAACTGACAGCACTAATGGCTTGAATCTAGCAAATCTAGCCAGAACCCAGATTTGGACTTGAACCCACAGTTTTTAAATTCGAATCACTCACCAGGTGTCTGGGCTTACTGAGGTTCAGGTTCTTTGTGCCTCAGTACAGAAGGAATTCAGCCAGAGACAAAGTGATAGGCAAGAAATATATTTATTAAGATAGGATGCTTGTGACAGATGCAAGCGGGCAGCAAGGAGGCTCTGACCCCAGGATTAAGTGGGCCACAGTTTTATAATCCAAGGGAGGTGGGGTGGGGGGAAAGACCACCTCTTCCTCTTTCTTCAGTAGTAGCTCCTCCTTGGTATCTGGTATCCCTTAAGAGAGTATTTGACCCCAGAAGGTCAGGACTAGGACCTTATTCAAATCAGAAGGGTAGTCCTTAAACTCCTGCCCTTGGTCTGAACCTGAATGCAGGCCTCACCCCATCCTCCACAACCTGAGGCATGTCTCGTGCCTCCACTAGTCAAGCAAGCCTGCCTAGTTCTTTTTTTCTTTCCTTTTTTTTTTGGCTTTATCTAGGGCCACACCCATGGCATATGGAGGTTCCCAGGCTAGGGGTCTAATTGGAGCTGTAGCCGCCAGCGGATCTGAGCCATGTCTGCGACCTACACCACAGCTCACAGCAATGCCGGATCCTTAACCCACTGAGGATGCCAGGGATCTAACCCACAACCTCACGGTTCCTAGTCAAGATTCGTTAACCACTGAGCCATGACGGGAACTCCAAGCCTGACGGAGAACTCCAGAGGGTTCTGATGGCCCTATTGAGCCATTATTAACTTACAGTGATCTCCCAAAGTTCCCTAGGTTTCCCTCTCTGTCTATGGTCCCTTATTGGGACTTCTACAGTTCCCTGTGTAACTATCCTACTCCATCCCCATCAGCAAGATTCACCCATGTCTTTTGCATGAGTTAATGGTTTACTCCTTCCTACTTGTGAGTAGTATGCTATTGCTTGTGTATTAGAGGAAAAATAATTTTCCCTCTACACTTCTAGGTTCCTGGTTGAGAAGTCCCCCCATCCCTGTAATAAGATTGCCAGGAGAAAAACAGAGAGATGTTTAATTGTACCTTCTACTATAGAAGAGATAACCCGGAAAAGTCAGTCCTTGGTATAAGTCATCACCTTAAATACCATTTTCAACTAAAAACAAAAGAAAACAAGGGTGTGGCTGATATGCAGATTTAAATTCTGGTCTTCTCCACTGATAAGGCTTTCTTGAGATTTAGTTGTCCTATTCCTGGTACAAAGTAGGGAGACAGCCTTTTATTTTTTATTTTTTTATTTTTATTGTCTTTTTGCCTTATCTAGGGCCGCACCTGCGGCATATGGAGGTTCCCAGGCTAGGGGTCTAACAGGAGCTGTAGCCGCCGGCCTTCGCCACAGACGCAGCAACACGGGATCCGAGCCGTGTCTGCAACCTACACCACAGCTCACTGGCAACGCCTGATCCTTAATCCACTTAGCAAGGCCAGGGATGGAACCTGCAAGCAACCTCATGGTTCCTAGTCGGATTCCTTAACCACTGAGCCAGGATGGGAAGGAGACAGCCTTTTAAATGGAAATTTCTTTTATAGATGTACATTTCCCTCACAAAAGGGCAAACGGGCAAACGGTTTTCAGATTATGCCTTCTTTCTTAAACAAGGAGGCCAAAATAAGCCTTACACCAAACAGGCATATTTTGGGGTGGCATATTTCCACTCCTCCATATGGATGTGCCCTGTTTGCTTATGTGGTCATCTATTGGACACACTGATGTCTTTAAGTTCTTAGCCATTCTGAATAGAGGTGCTGTGCTTAATTGCATCTTTGGTTTGTTTAGATCTAGTTCCTCAGAGCAGTTGTCTAAATACTGGAGGCTGGATGTTGGCTCTTCAGATGAGATTGTTTAGCTTTGCAAAAATCTTCCAAAATGCCCACAGTGTAGCTGTACATGTGTCTCACCAGCAGTGAAGGGGAGTTCCTGTTCCTCACTCTCCATCAATTGCTGGTGCCATTATTTTGGAGTTCAGCAGTTTTCATAGTTGCGTAGTGCTATCCCATTGTTTAATTTGTAATTCCCTAATGATATATGATGTTGAGCATATTTTTATATGGTTATTTACTATTTGACTTCTTTGGCAGGTCTCCTTTGAGAATTTACCCATTTTTAATGAAGTTGTTCTAGAGTTTTTCGTATAATTTGAGTAAAAACCCTTCATCAGATTAGTATTTTGAAAATATCTTTCTTTCCGTTTGTGGCTTGTCATGGGATTTTTGGTTCCATTTCGGTTTGAATTTTTACATAGTGGATTCATCAGGCAGGTCAGCTGAAACAGCATCATCCAGTTACCTGTGGGCAGTGAGGATGCAGTTCCCATACAGCCAGCAGGTGGCGCCAAGTCCTTCTGCCTTTGAGGCTCCTGACTGTTGGGCTGGAGGACTTGTTTCGACACCAGGACTTGGCCCATCCTGCAGTGGACAGGGGCTTGGTCTCAGAACTTGCCAGGGCTCTGGCTTCTGGACAGCACCCAGCCGAGTGGACACAGGTAGAAAGTCATTCTTCTCTGGATCTACTGGAGTTATACCTTCAGTACAACACAGGCCCATCCATGCAGATGGGAGCTCAGTGTCTGGCAGGTGCCGTCACAGGAATAAAAGACGAAGGAAAAATGTGGAGAAGCTTCCTGTGTGTGGCCAACTGCAGAGGGGGGTTCCAGTTCAGAGAAGCCATCGGAGGACGGGGGATGTGGAAAAGTGGACTGGACTTTGGTTAGTTCAGGTGTGGACAGTATCCAGTTTTCTCAGCATTGTTTATTGAGTAGAGACCTTCCCAGTGTACATCCTTGGCAGCTTTGTCATAAGTTAACTGATCACACACATGTGGCTTTAGTTCTGGGCTCTCTGTTCTGTTCCTCTTGTGCCTGTTTTTGTGCCATTTCCACACCTTAGGTTACTGTAGCTGCACGGTGTAGTTTGAAGTCTGGAAGCCATGTGAATCCAGTCTGTTCTTTCCTAGGATCACTTTGACCTTTCAGGGTCCTTTGTGGTCCAAGCAAATGATAAGATTATTAGGTTCCTTGAAAAATGCCATTTTGATTTTGTTAGAGATTGAATGTGTACACCACTTTGGCTGGATGAATGTTTTAACACTGTTCTCCGATTTCCTAATCGTGGAATATTTTCGTTTGTTTCTTCTTCAGTTTATCAGTTCTTATTTTCCTGTTTGTTTCTTCTTCAGTTTATCAGTTCTTAGGAGTGTCAGCATGCAGGTCTTTTACATCTTCGGTTAAATTTATACCTAATATTTTGTTCTTTTTGATGCAGCTGTCAATGGGATTGTTTTCTTTCCTTTCTGATACTTATTAGTGAATAGAAACTGAACTGATTGCTTTTATATCCTGTAACTTTAATTCATCTACCACTTGTAACATTAGTTTTTTGGTGGTTTGTTGTGTAAAATAGTAATTCAGAAATCCCATTGTTTCTGTATATCCTATACACCACACCCAAGACATAAAAATAATCCATACTAAAATAATCTTCCCACGTGGACTCTTAACAACAGCAATTAGCTTTACCATGCTGGGTGAACCATATCTGGGTGAACCCTATCATGAAGTTTGATGTCCTGCTTTTCTGGTATGGTTTTGACATGGCTGTTTTGAAAAGTTACTTTCTAGTAAATTCAAACATACAGAAAGCCTGCAGTAGCAGTAGAATGTACTCTTTATCTAAGTTCAGATTCCCCAATTGTCACTGATTTATCACATATGCCAAATGAAATTACAGCTTCTGTTGTGTTTTATGCCTGAAAGGGACACCCTCCCAGGGAACCCCCCCAAACTCCCCAGGTGAGAAATCATTGTGATTTTCAGCTTCTAATCCAATCCACCTGCTCCAAAGCAGGAAAATGTGTTTTTCCATTCTGATCCAGTTTTCTTTTTCTGGAAGTGTTCTTAAGACTCTCCCTCATTTCTACAACCTTGATGGATTTAAAGTGCACAAGATGAGATGATCTGGGTGGCTTTTTCTGTGACTTCTTTTCACTGAGGATGTTTTCAAGGTTCATGGATGTTGGAACAGGTATCTGTACTTCATTCATGTTTTCCATGGTGATTAAATCTATTGAATATAACCTTTAACCACATTTACATTGTTGAATAAATATTGTCACCATCCATCTGCATTTTTTCATTTTTCTCAAAGTGGAACTGTATCCATTAAACACTCTCATCAGTCTTTGTCAACCACATTCTACTTTCTGTCTCTGAATTTCACTACTTTTGGAAACCTCATAAAGTGGAATCATGTAATAGGCATCCTTTTGTGGCCAGGTTCTTTCACTTAATATAATGACTTTAAGGTTCATACATGTAGCATGTGTCTGGATTTCCTTGGTTTTTAAGGCTGAATAATATACCTTTGTGTATATGTCACATTTTGCTTATTGATTCATATGTCCATGGGCACTTGAGTAGTTTCCACCTTTTGGCCAGTTTGAGTAATGTTGCTGTGAATACAGGTGTACAAATACTTGTTCACTCCCTGCTTTCAAGTTTTGGGGTATATATCCTGACGTGGAACTGACAGAGCATTAAGTTTTTAATGAGCTGCCATACTGTTTTCCACTACAGATGTGCCATTTTACTCTTTCTATAAATGGCAGAATAATATGGAACTTCATTGACCCATTCATTGACTGATGAACATTCAAACTGTTTTTGCCTTTGGGCTGTTGACAATGCTGCTATGAATGTTTGTGTACAGGTTTTGTCGAACACCTGTTTTCCAGTTCTTTGGGGTATATACCTAGGAATGGAGTTGTTGATCCAAACAGTACATTTTTATCTGAGGAAATGCTAAGCTACCGTACATACTGTCTGCACCATTTTACATTTCCACAAGCAGTGTGTAAGAGTTCCAATTTCTCTGCATTGTTGCCAACATTTTTATGCATTTGTTCTTGATTATAATCATTTATTGTAAGCAAATATGGATATCACATGGTGGTTTTAATTAGGATTTCCATCATAACATGAAATATATCTATCTTAAGAGGGTTTTATTGGCATCTCAAACCTCAGGATACTGCCCAGTAGACATGACAATATTATAACCCAAAATTATTTATAAATTTAAAAATACATTAAGAACAAAAATTGTGCACCAAATTTCATTATAGTACCATAGCCACTTATAAGTAACCCAAGCCCACCATAAATTCATGAAGGCTTTGGGAAGAAAAACACAAAACTGCAAAAATAGTACATAAAATAAATTTCATTCCCCGCTTGATATTTATTTTATAAATCTTTTTTTTTTTTTTTTTTTGTCTTATTGCCTTTTCCTAGGGCCACACTCGCAGCATATGGAGGTTTCCAGGCTAGGAGTCTAATCGGAGCTATAGCCGCTGGCCCACGCCAGAGCCACAGCAACGCGGGATCCAAGCTGCGTCTGCAACCTACACCACAGCTCACGGCAACAACGCCGGATCCTTAATCCACTGAGCAAGGCCAGGGATCGAACCCGCAACCTCATGGTTCCTAGTCGGATTCGTTAACCACTGAGCCACAATGGGAATTCCTATTTTATAAATCTTAATAGGGTTATTCCAGTTGTGATTTTCATGTTCTTGTGGGAGGAGGTGAGGTCCAGGTTCTACTACTCACCATCTTGGAATGTGAAGGGGAAAAACTGAGGGGAGCCTATTAAACAGCTAATTTAAAAGGTCAGTTTTTCTTACATCTTGCGACAATCTTGTCTTTTGGGAAATTCCTTCTAGGTGTGTCTCAGCTTTTCCAGAGGTGTGATGTAAGTGCAGCAAGTGGTGTGAACAATAACACAAACACCTCCTTGTGCGGACAGTAGGAAACCTAAGGGAAGCCTGAAACAATACTTCTTAGACTACGGAGTTTAGGGATGTGTGCTGCAGTGCAGTCTTTTCAGCTATTTGATGATGGTGGCTGATTTCTGATCATGTCTGTTTCCACGTACTCCTACATTAAGAATGAAGATTCCCCAAAGATTTTACCGTTGGTATTAACATAGATTCCTTGCCTGTTTAATGAAGAGAGGAGGTCTATCTGCTTCTTGATGTATAGACAATAGGGTAATAATGCTCTAATGAACATAAACCTTCTTATCTGTCAGCTATTAGGGCATTTTTCAATTAAGTAAGGGATAGAGGAGGGGTCCTGGGGTAAGTTCTGCTCAGTCTCGTAAGGACTGAAGATAGTGTCAGACAAGGAGTAGACATGTTAACACGCTGAAGAATTTAAACCTGATAAGATTAGGCTAGAGGGAGGCTGGTCTGGGTGATTGATGACATGGGAACATATGAAGGACATCCCAGAGGCTAACTTTGTGACAACTTTACTGGGGCATAAGTACAGCTAGAAGTAAAATAGTAACTTTCCATTTTGATAGGGATACATTTGGTACACAGTTCAACTGAACCAGTAGGACAGGTCTCACAGGCCTGGCCTGGACTCTTGGGTCAGATGTTTTCCACTGCTGTCGTCATCATCTCATTCAGGCTCGGTGGCTGTTTCAAGATGAGTTTGAGGTTAGCAGTCCTCTCTTTTTAGAGCAGCCCTTTTTAAGTGGGAAACATGAACTCAAGAGTTAATTCCCTTCAGTTTCACTGTGCACGAGCTAGTTAAGAGTGCTAGATAAGGGTCCTTCCATCTAGGTTGGAGATAGTGCTTTATTTTTTAAATGATTTTAATTTTTTCCATCATAGTTGGCTTATAGTGTTCTGTCAGTTTCCCACTGTACAGCGAAGTGATCCAGTCACACATATACATTCTTTTTCTCACGTTATCCTCCATCATGCTCCATCACAGGTGACTATAGTTCCCAGTGCTATACAGCAGGATCTCATTGCTTATCCATGCCAGAGGCAATAGTTTGCATCTATTAACCCCAAATTCCCAGTCCCTCCCACTCCCTCCCCCTCCTCCTTGGCAACCACAAGTCTGTTCTCTATGTCCATGATTTTCTTTTCTGTGGAAAGGTTCATTTGTGCCGTATATTAGATTCCAGATATAAGTGATATCGTGTGATATTTGTCTTTCTCTTTCTGACTGACTTCACTTAGTATGAGACTCTGGTTCCATTCGTGTTACTGCAAATGGCATTATTTTGTTCTTGTTTATGACTGGGTAGTATTTTATTGTGTATATATACACCACATCTTAATCCAATTGTCTGTCGATGGACATTTAGGTTGTTTCCATGTCGTGGCTATTGTGCATAGTGCTGCAATGAACACATGGGTGCATGTGTCTTTTTCAAGGAAGGTTTTGTTTGGATAGATGCTGAAGAGTGGGTTTGCTGGATAATATGGTCATTCTATATTTGGTTTTCTGAGGTACCTCCATACTGTTTCCCATAGTGGTTGTACTACACAGTAGTGTAGGAGGGTTCCCTTTTCTCCACACCCTCTCCAGCATTTGTTATTTGCGGACTATTAATGAAGGCCATTCTGACTGGTATGAGGTGGTACCTCATAGTAGTTTTGATTTGCATCTCTGTAATAATCAGTGATGTTGAGCATTTTCTCATGTGCTTATTGGCCATCTGTATATCTTCTTTGGAGAAATGTATATTCAGGTCTTTTGCTCATTTTTCAATTAGGTGGGTTTTTTTTGTTTTTTTTTTTTTTTTTTTTTTTGCTGTTGAGTTGTATAAGTTGTTTGTATATTTTAGAGATTAAGCCCTTGTCAGTTATATTGTCTGAAACTATTTTCTCCCATTCAGTAGGCTTTTTTTTTTTTTTAATGGTTTCTTTTGCTGTGCAAAAGCTTGTTAGTTTGATTAGGTCCTACTGGTTTATTTTTGCTTTTATTTCTGTTGCCTCGGGAGTGGAGATACTGCTTTAAATGCTACATTTTCCAGTCTGCACAATCTCTTGGGTGCAGTCACGGACATCTGATCTTCATCCAAAGACTGATCACTAGGTGATGAGCTTCAGAGACAAGCTTAGAAAATCCTTTTAATGATTCAGTTAAACTTTACAACAATGTAACATACCAAAGCATCATCTTGGAAGTAAATACAAAACCTCAGTATATATAAAACCTCAGTATCTGCAAAGGTATATTATTGAAACAATTTTTCTCTCTAAATTATCTTTACCAAATATAGTCAAATTATGGCTAATCTGTTTGCAAAATAAGTTTGGTTTCAATATGCTTGGCCTGATTGTTTACCTAAGTGTAATGGGTCATATAAGGCTCTTTTAAATTTAGTTTTGTTGGAACTTTCTCCAAGGGATCTCAATTTGAAGTTTTAAAAGGCCTTTCTAGGCCAGGAAACACAAGCCATTTGATTCTACGTGTAATACCTACAGATTTAGGTGGATTCCCTCTTCTGGATTTCCAAAGCATCTTGAGGTTCTTACAGAAGTGACCTTATTCACCTGGGAAGGCTGTGAACCTAAGGGATTTCAAATTAAGGGAGAGATAAGGTAGAGAGAAAAGATAATTGTTTCAATTCTGCTTACAAAAGATACAACTTAACCAAATTGCTTTGAGTCATAATTAGTTTAAGGGGAAAGTTTCTCTTATATTTGGAAATAAGGATTAAAAGCCAGTAATATATCAGGCAAAAGTCATAACCATAATCATATTTATCAATCTCATGTAATTAATTTTTGTTCTCTTTGATTCCAGTTTTTCCATTAGTTTTGTTGACCTTGCCTGAAGGTTGAAGATGATAGTGATACTTTCTTTTAAGAAGTCTGTGAGGTTTCCGTTAAGGCTTGTATGATTTGCCAAATGAAGCGGGTGCCTTGATCACTGGAGACTGTAGAAAGTATACCCCAAGCAGAAAAGACATTTTCTAAGATTTTGTCATTGTGGGGGCATCAGATAAAAATGGGGTTTGCCAGGGAGCCAGACATCTTGAGTTTCCCATGGCCTTGACTGTTGAATTCACAGCTATTATTTACCCATCTTAACTTCTCTGATTTAGGAACAGACCATTGCCATGTTACAGGGACATAAAGATGGCAAAGTCTGACAATGAGGGATTTTTTGTAGACACAGAATGACTTTATCTAGAGGTGCCATAATCTTTACAGATTTTGTTATTACTGCCTTGCATGAAAGGGCATTTCCCTAATACTCAGGTTCAGTACCTTTAGTGTAAGCCTCGAATTGATGACAGATAACATTCTCTGTCAGGATATGTAATTTCATGTAATTCCTAGAACATGTGACAGTGTTTCCTATGAAACTTAATAACCAAATAAGCATAATTAAATATCCCTCTTTGAGATACTTCAGGACCATATCACTTCATTTTCCCTTGACAAAATCCATTTCCTTCAATCCTTCTTTTGCTGAAAGCACATTTTCTTTGAATAATGAAAATGTTTACATTATTCCTATAAACTTTAATTACATATATAATTTTTAACCCTTAAAACCCTTAATCCCTAATGAAAAGCAAGAAACAAGCAATTGTGGGAGTTCCCGTCGTGGCTCAGTGGTTAACGAATCCGACTAGGAACCATGAGGTTGCGGGTTCAATTCCTGGCCTCACTCAGTGGGTTAAGGATCCGGCGTTGCCGTGAGCTGTGGTGTAGGTTTCAGAGGCGTCTCAGATCCCATGTTGCTGTGGCTGTAGTGTAGGCCGGCGGCTACAGCTCTGATTAGACCCCTAGCCCCGGAACCTCCATATGCCGCTGCTGCAAGTGCAGCCCTAGAAAAGACAAAAAGACAAAAAAAAGAAAAAAGAAAAAAAAAGCAATTGTGAACTGTTTGTCATACCAGCATTTCTTGATTGGCAAGATTATGAACATATTCCACAACCTTTAGAAACATACATTTTTCTCATTGCATGCTTTCATTTCTCAATGTGGCACAAGATGTTTGTCCAATAAACCCAAACATCTTTAGTTTTTCTCTAGTAATAATACAAAGTAGTTAAATTTAGACATGCTTAGTAATGTTTAAGTATTTTTATCATAATTGGAAATAAACAATTTTCAGTGAATTCCCATCATTTTATTCAACAAAACTCTAAAGTTTCAAGCTATCAAAAATTTGGAGAACTATTTTTAGGTAGACATACCATAAACAATTTTTAAAGCGTTCTTCTAACAACTTTTATCCCATTTACTCTATTCAATTACTTATGAAAATAACATCATACTAAAGTATTTTTCTTGACAATTTATAACAGATAACATGAACTTACTGACTTTTAGCAAACACAGGTCCCAAATAAAAGAATTGTAGTTAATGTTGATGACTCTAAAGACATGTCTGCATTAATCAAACCAACAAGTTCTTTTCATTTACTGAAGATTAATCCTAGATCATGTGATCTTTATAGGAGTTCCCGTCGTAGCTCAGTGGTTAACGAATCCGACTGGGAACCATGAGGTTGCAGGTTCGATCCCTGGCCTCGCTCAGTGGGTTAAGGATCCGGCGTTGCCGTGAGCTGTGGTGTAGGTTGCAGACGTGGCTCAGATCTGGCATGGCTGTGGTGTAGGCCGGCGGCTACAGCTCCCATTAGACCCCTAGCCTGGGAATGTCCATATGCTGCGAGTGTGGCCCTAGAAAAGACAAAAAAATAAAAACAGATCATGTGATCTTTATAAAATTTGTGTTTTTTGTTACATTTAGACATACTTGATTTGTAAGTACTTACTTTTAACTGAATAAAATAGAGCTCTTTTACAAATTCATTTTGATATCATCCAGAGGTAGAAACACATTTACAAACAGACATCCATCTATCCAGATAGACAAAGACATCTCACAGGATTTCTGCTTGAGTTTTAAAAGGCCTCCTTTTCCCTCTTTCAGTTTTACATTCTAATTGGGCCAGGCAGAGTGGGCTGTTTTTGCATTTCAAAGACATGAGTTAAAAATTCAAGTTTTCTTCTAGGAGTAATTTTTTTCTCTTAGGGTCAGAAATTTTGAAAAGATGATATATCAAGCCAGCTTCCTTTAATTGTGCACTCAGTTTTGGAATGTTAGGAAAGTTCCACCCTGGCCATGTTAGTGATAGGTAAGTATTTACAAGTACTGGCTCCACACCAATTGTAGAAACCAGCTAAGTTCCCATGAGTGGCTGCCTGTCTGGCGGCTGGTAGGCTCTAGAGGCACACTTTCCTGCTTTCTTGTAGTTCCATTTTATTATTAGTTACAAATAAAATTAAATTTAAATTTCCAATTTTAAGCCGTATTTTTTAGTAATGTGTGTGTGTGTGTGTGTGTATATATATATATATATATAAATATATATATATATTTATTTATTTTTTTAAAGTCACAAGTCAGTTAACTCAAGTTCCTTGCAGGCCTTCCTGCTTGGAAATCTAGGACCATCACCCTGAAATCCCCTCTAAACCCTGTCTGTCAAGGAAATGTACTGGTACCCGCTTAGGACTCCAGTTCTTAAGATAACAAGATCTTAAAAATAAGTCATGGACTGTCAATTAAAGGGAACCCAGATATGGAGAAGAACTCACTGAAGTGCCTCAAGAGCGCTCTGAAGCTGGGGGCTCAAAGGGCACATGCTTGGTCCCAAGCACCGGGCCACAGTCGGTTCCAGGTGACCTCAGATGGGTTTTTCTGAATACCTGCCAACTATGCCAAGCAGTATCAATGAAATAATGCATAATAATAGGAATAGAGTTTTATTAGAGCCAAACTGAGGACCATGGCCTGGAAGAGACTCTCAGATAACTCTGAGAAACTGTTCCAGAGAAGCAGGGTTTTCAGCAGTTTTCTATCTTGTCAGAAGAAAGAACATTAAGTAAGTCCAGGATGCATTCCTTCAAGGTTTCAAGATTTAAACACATGCAAAAACAGTGAGTCAGTAAAGCCTTGGCATCCGGGAAAGGAGTCTGAAGAAGGAGCCCTAGAATGGATGTCCCAGGAAGGGAAGCATTTCATCTTTATTTTTATCATGGACATTCTTTACTTCTGGTCAGTGTGCCGCTTCCTTTAATAATTAAAGCAAATGCATGATGTAGGTGTTTTGCAGAAAATTTGGGGTAATCATGTATAAGCCAGAATTATATCCCATATTTAATATGTGAAATTTTCCTTCATCAATATAATAGCACGATCTGCCTACTATTTTTGCCCCGCTAATGTACCCCAAGACTATGGTCACCACAGTCCTTATCACCATCATGTTATGACCAGGAGGTCTCCCACTATCAGGGTTCTTATCTTACCCAAGTGAATAATTATCCAAGAGATAACAACAACAACAAATAACGTCATTCTGCCAACACTAATAGCCATCAGAGAACAACTCAATATACATTTCTATTTGTGGCTCTCATTCCCTACATCACTATATTCCCTTCAATAAATATACATAATTCTCACCTACAAAACACATAAATTTCGTATCATTACCGGTCATAATATGCACACTACTACTACCCTTAACACCCAGTCTGTCAGTGCTGGACTAGGCATTTAGGTTTGTTTAGACCAAGAGCTTTCAAAACCCTAGGCAGGTACAGTTTAGCTAATTCCTAAAAATTAGGATTGCAAGACTATCCTACATCAGTTGAATGCAAGTCAAATACTTTAAGATGGGCTTCCACCCCAGGGAATTTTGGTTAACAGTATTTAGTTAATACTCCAGTCAACCGTCTTCAATTTCCTCCTCTTTCCATTAAAAAAAAAAGAAAAAGAGAAAAGCATCTGCAGAATTGAAGCTGCTTTTCTGAATTTGCAATTCAATCTGTTGATTCATCACAGGGTTTGGCAAAAAGAGGGCTCAATCTGTTTCATTAGATTTATACTTTAATGCTTGCTCATTTTACCTGTGTTCATAAACTGCTGATTATTTTCAACAAATCACAAATATATTGGCACTTTTCTATTTGGTGCTTTAGCTGGAACAGTAGGCAAAACCTGAAGCCTGTTAATCTGTGCTGAGCTTTGCTAACCTGGAGCTTACCTGGAGATGAGCAAAGCTATAATGTAGTCATGACAGCCCCTGCATTTCTAATATTTTTCTTTACAGTTGTGACCATTATGATTTGTGGAGGATTTAGAAACTGACTTGTCCCACTGGGGCACCTGATGTAGCATTTTCCCAACTCCCCCTCATTCTTACTCCTACTCTGGAGCCCTTCCTGCCACAGGAGCAGAGACCCCCACCCCCGCAGGCAAATGGCCCCTGCAAACCACGGGAAGAGGGGAGGAGGGTAGGAATCCCACTCAGACACCAGCATCCCAGGAGCACCAGTGGGGACGGTGATGACTCAGATGAGGCTCAGCCCAAGAGCTGGGACCAGAGGGTCCTGCAGGCAGCTAGTCAGGTCCTGGCTCATCTGTGCCCTAGACATGTTGTCCTTTGTACACCCTGTCCTGAAATGCATGCAAACAGAGCTTCAGACTGAAAGTCAGCTGCTGCAGATTGACCCATTAGCAAACACTGCAGGATTCCACTCAAACAGGGGTCCTGGAGTCGACCACTCATAGACAGAGGTGGACTTCAGGAGGGGGTGGGAGTGAGACTTCCACCCCACACCGCTAGGTCCCACACCTGGGGTCACATGACCCCATCTTCCCATGCCCTGAACCTGGGGTCTCAGGTCCACATTCACCAGGTGACCCCACATCCTCAGACCCCACACTTGGGGTCACACTCACTAGGGTAACGCCATCTTCCCAGGCCCTGTACCTGGGGCCACAGGTTCCTTTTGTCAGGACACCAGGGCTGTGTTGTGTGGGTCCCCAATGTAAGAAGGACTTGGTCCCTGAGACTTCCTAGGACACTGAAAGAAATATAGGGTCCATCTCCTCCAATACTTGTCCCAGAGAACCCAGTCCCCTCCTCTTTTCACTTGGTCCTAGATTATCTTTTAAAGCTTTCATGCTAAGCTTGAACACATTATCTTGGCTCTGGCAGGCTCAGCCCTTTCCTGTCTCACTGAGGTGTTGAGAAAACACATGAGACAGCAGAGCTGAAAGAGGAGACTCATGTCCAGACTCTGCTGAGTGGAAATTCGGGCAACCGGAAGGAGATCCCAGAGGCAACCTCACCAGCTGCCCTTTGGCCTTAAACTGAGATCCACATGCCCAGCAATCAGTTCACCAGGTAAAATAAACCTGCCCCCTCCTCGCCCTGTGCCTACTGGTGAATTGGAGCAATTGTGAGGTAGCCCAGGTGAGGGGTCTGCACCAGCCCCAGGGAAGGTGAACTTCCAGGGGTAGGTCTAGGGCCCTTTCCCACAGTCTCACCCCTGAGAGGTCATGTCACCATACTCAGAGAAGGTACTGTGACCAGACAAGCCCACCTCAGCTCCAGACCTGACATCTGAGCACTGACATTCAGACAGAGGCACAGAGCTTCCCTGGACTGACGCCAGGCTGGGTTTCAACCCAGGTCCCCACATCTCCCTGAACCTCCCAGGACTGAGGCTGGGTCTCTAGGTCCCCACTTTGTGGTGTATGCAGAACATGGTCAGATCTAAACACAGTAGACAATGCATGGAGAGATCTAAATCCACTGTATAGATAGAACTTGGTCAGGTTTAAACTAACCTAGGACTGCTCTCCTGGGAGGTCCAGGTCACACGTGTGGGGGTCTCTCATCTCTGGACAGGGGATCACCCTTGTTCGGGAAGTAGGATGTCCTCTTCTTGGAAGATAAATCAACACTGAGCTCCACACTTCACCCACATCAGAAAACTAAAAAGAATATATATCATTAAATATTTCACCATGCACAAGAAAACATTACAAATGTCTCTGATCACATGATAGTCCAGGACTCAGGGGTCAGCCAGGAGCTTGTCAGAGTGTATCCCAGGCTCTTGCATGGACAAACCAGAAGTGGCTTGAGTCCAGCATCCTGGTCCCTGCAGGAAGGGCTGCCCTGGAAGTTGAGGCAGGATAGTCCTGCATGGTCCAGGCGGAACATGCTTAGGGCAATGAGAGCCTGGCCCTCAGGTCGTGCTTCATGGCAGCATGTGTGCAGGGGCGGGGTGGCTCACGGGGATGTTTGGGCACAGAATCCAATCTGAGTGGAGAACCCAATGCCAAGGTCCTCACGCACCTGGCTTTCTCCACCCCTGGCTGGCCTGCCCCCCTCAACTCACATCCACCCCACATGCCCACTGCCTGCTCCTTCAAAAGCACAGAGTCTCATATGGAGGGGACCTAGGGGGACTGTCAACCCCCCACTCTTGATGCTGAGTTTGGGGAGGATGAACCCCCTTGACTGGGTGTCAGGACACTCCAAGGAAGAAGGCTGTGTGGCCCCATCCTAGTCGGGGCCACACTGAGTGATGGGGGCACAGGGTCTATGTTGAAACGTAGCTTAAAGGAGATCTGGGACAGATGACTGAATATAATGGGGGCCAAAGATGGACCCTGAACAGGGCTTCGAGAAGGCATGAAGGACATTACTGAGATAGTTACTGAGATGGAGAGACAGACTCTGTTAGGACATCCTGCTCCATCCACTTAAATGCCTGAGACCTGTGACCTTACATGGCTATGCAGGATCGTTTGAGCAGGAATGTGCTGACATACTGGGACCCAGTTCAGTCTTCTGCAACCAACTGCAAGTGGTTCTGGCCAACACACAGATGTGTGCACATGCATGCACAGCCCACACACTAACATACACATGAGCACAGCACAAAATACACACATTAGCACATGAGTAAAGATGCATATACATGGATAGCACACATGCATGTGTACAATCTAACATGCTTCTGCACACACCCATGCACATTCACAGTACACGTATGCACACAGCACATGTGTGGCATATAGAGGGAACAAAGTGAATGCCATAAGGCATTAATTCCTGAACAAAAGTGAAATTCATGTATTGTTCCCTTTTTCTTAGCTTTGATGTCTTTCAAGATGAAAAGTTATAAAAAAAAGTTAATGGGAGCAGGATTAAGATGGCAGAGGAGTAAGACGTGGTGCTCACCTCCTCTCAGAAATACATTAAAAAAAAAAAAAAGACATCCACATGTAGAACGATTTGCACAGAACATCTATTGAAAGCTGGCAGATGACCTCAGGACTCCAAAAATGGCAAGAAACTCTCCACGTAACGGGATAGAACAAAAAGAAAAAAGAGAAGAAAGAAAAGGAATCAGGATGGAACCAGCACTCCTGAGAGGGAGCACAGGCACTCAGGCAACAGAGTACCCTTGCATGGGCTACTGGCTGTGGGTACAAACTGCCACAGACATTTCAGACTCCAGAGGTTGGCGCAGCCCATGATCACTAGGAGTCCCATGAACAGGCACCACCTGTGGCCTCAGTCACCTCAGGGGCTGCTGCCAAGGAGGGCAGTACAGCCAACCACCACCCATTGCCACTACCCTGGGAACACACACGCCCTATAGGTGCCACTTCCAAAGACTTAAGGTACTGCGTCCACCTCCCCAGTGGTCACTGCCACTGCCCAGGGCCCTGCAATCAGGAGCAGCCTGTGTCCTCCTCACCATGGGTCCTTACCTCTGTCAAGGGCCCAGCAACCAGGCTGGGCTAGAGGCCCTGCTCCATTACCTCCTTCTCCCTGGAAGCATATACAGACTGTACACTGGCACACTCCCAATCAAGGTGATTGGGAGTGCAAGCCTGCACTGAGGAAAGAGACAGCAAACATCAAAACCAAAAGCAGTCCTCACACCAAAAACAAAAACAACAGTTAACCTTCACAAATTATCCAGGGGCACTCATATATAAACAACCTTCCAAGACTACAATAGATAATTGTTTTCAATAAACTCACCAAGTAAGAAAAATATAAGCAAAGTGAAGAAGAACAGGAATTAGTCTGAGTTAAAAGGAGCATTACACTGAAGGAGCAAACTGAAACAGACCTCTGCAGTCTAAAAGATGCTAAGTTCAAAAAGGAGGTAACTGGAGTTCCCGTCATGGAACAGTGGAAATGAATCCGACTAGGAACCATGAGGTTGTGGGTTTGATCCCTAGCCTCACTCGGTGGGATAAGGATCTGGCGTTGCCATGAGCTGTGGTGTAGGTCACAGATGTGGCTGGCATCTGGTGTTGCTGCAGCTGTGGCACAGGCTGGCAGCTACAGCTCAGATTAGACCCGTAGCCTGAGAACCTCCATATGCTGTGAGTGTGGCCCTAAAAAGACTAAATAAATAGAAATAAAAAGGAAGTAATGGAAATACTGAAGGCATTAAGGGCAGATATGAACAGTAACACAGATTACTTTTGAAAGGAATTAGAAACTCTAAGGAAGAACCAAGAAAAATTAGAAAATTCATTTGCAGAGACAAAAGCTGAATTAAAGGCACTGAAGAGCAGAATGAATAATGCAGAGGAATAGTAAGTGACCTGGATGATAGAATAATGGAAATCACCCAGTCAGGTGGGTAAGATCCAAATCCACTGTATAGACAGAACTTGCTCAGACAGAAAACCAAATGAAAAAGCATAAAAGCAATGTAAGAGGTCTACAGGATAATATAAACTATGCGTAATAGGGATTACAGAAAGAGAAGAAAAGGGGATTGAAAATACTTAAATTATGGCTGAAGACTTTCCAAATTGAAATAAGATAACAACATACAGGAGGCACAGAGGGCCCCAAACAAGTTGAACCCTAACACACGTACACAAAGACATGTACTAAAAATGGCAAAAGTAAAAGAAGAGGATTCTAAAGGCCACAAGAGAATGATAAAAAGTTATTTATAAGAGATCCCCATAAATCAGCTGTTTCTCTACAGAAACACTACAGGCCAGAAGAGAAGGGCAAGATTCAAAGTTCTAAAACAGAAAAATTTGCAGTCTAGAATACTCTACCCAGCAAGAATATCATTTAAAATAGAAAAAAAGGAATTTCTTCAACAAACAAAAATGAAATGAGCAAGACTAAACCCATTCTAAAAAAAATACTGAAAGGCCTCCTATAAATAGAGCAATCACTTAAATAAGTCGGTACAGATCTAAAAGGAAACAAACCAAAAAAAACCTCCAAAAAACTTATTTGTGAAAGTGATGATAAACACAAGGAACAGCAAAAGGATAAACATGAAGATGTAAAAAAGGACGTCAAAATCATAAAATGTGGGGAAGAACAGTAAGAAAATCTAGACACTTTTTTTTTTTTTTAAAGAATGTGTTTGAACCTATATGACTATCAGGCTAAAGCAAGCAGGTATAGGAAGAGGTTAAATTAACATACTTGAAAAACAAGGCAACCTTACAAATCAAAATCAAACAATATTCACAAAAACTAAAACAAGTGTAAAATAAAAGGAAATCATCCAGTCAAATAAAGAGAGTTCCCATGTGGCTCAGTGGTAACAAACCCAACTAGTATCCATGAGGATGTGGGTTCAATCCCTGGCCTCACTCAGTGGGTTAAGGATCCGGAATTGCCATGAGCTGTGGTATAGGTTATAGACACGGCTTGGATCTGTCATTGCTATGGCTGTGGTGTAGGCTGATGGCTACAGCTCTGATTTGACTCCTACCCTGGGATCTTCCAAGTGCAGCTTAAAAAAACAAAAAATATGAACAAAGGGGAAATATAGAGTCAATTGGAAAACGAGGTGGAAAATAGCAATAAATATGTATTTATCAATAATTACCTTAAATGTCAACAGACTGCTCCAATAAAAAGACACAGAGTGGCAGACCAGATTAAAAAACAAGAGCCTATAATATGTTGCCTACAAGAGATTCACCTTAGGTCAATGAACACATACAAACTGAAAGTGGGGGGATGAAAAAAGACATTTCATGGAAATGGAAAAGACAGGAAAGTGCGAATTGCAATACTCATATCAGACAAAATAGACCTTAAAACAAAGTCCATAAAGATAAGGACACTATTTAATGATAAGAGAGTCAATTCAAGAAGAGAATATTACAACTGTCAATATATATGCCCCTAATATAGAAGCACCCAAATATATCCAACAAATACTAACAGACAAAAAAAGGGAAATTGATGGGAATACAATAGTAATAGGAGATTTTTAACACCCACTCACCTCAATGGATAAACCCTCAATAAAGAAAATCAAGGCAACAAAGATGCTAAATGACACAACAGAAGAGTTAGAGTTAATTAATATTTTCAGGAAATTACACCTGAAAAACCTAGAATATATTCTTTTCAAGTGCACATGGAACACTCTAGGATTGACTACATACTGGGGCACAAAACTAACATCAACCAACTTAAGAGTATAACGTTATTTCAAACATCTCTGACCACAATGGCATGAAACTAGAAATCAACAACAACAAAAGAAAGAAAGAAACTGACTACATGGAGACTAAACAACATGGTACTAAAAAACCAATGGGTCAGTGAGGAAATCAAAAAGGAAATAAAAAAATTGAGACACACGACAATAAAAACAACCTTTGGATATCTATGGGATGCCACAGAAGCAGTTCTTGGATGTTCATAGTGATACAGTCCTTCCTCAAAAAAAAAAAAAATCTCAAATCAATAACCTACCACCTAAATGAATTAGAAAAAGAAGAACAAACAAAACCTAAAGTCAGCAGAGGAAGGAAATCATAAAGATCAGAGAGGAAATAAAAAAAACCAAGAGCTGGTTCTTTGAAAGGGTAAACAAAATTGAAAAACCTTTGCCAGATTCACCAGAGAGAGAAAGAACCCAATTAAAGAAATGAAAAAGGAGAAATCTCAATGAGTACTGCAGAAATACCAAAAAAAAAAAAAAAAGAGCAAGAATACTATGAACAATTGTAAGTGAACAAATCTGAAAACTCAGAAGGAATGGACAACTTCTAGAGACATACTGCCCACCCAAAAGTGAATCAAGAAGAAATAGATCATTTGGACAGACGCATCACTAGAAATGAAATTGAATATGTAGTAAAAACTCTCCCAACAAAGTCCAGAACCAGATGGCTTCACCAGCAAATTCTACCAAACATACAAAGAACTTATATCAATTCTTGATAAACTTTTCCAAATACTGAAGAAGAAGGAATACTCCCACAGGCATTCGATGAAGATCATACACTACAACCAAATGGTATTCATCCCAAGTTCACAAGGATGGTACAGCATACACGAATCAATCAATGTCATACACATTAACAATAGAAAAGTCAAAAACCACGTGATCATCTCAATAGATGCAGAAAAAGCATTTGATAAAATCCAACACCCATTCATGATAAAAACCTTAACAAAGTGGGTAAGAGGGAACATATCTTAACATAATAAAATCCATTTATGAAAAACTCACAGCCAATATAATACTGAACTCACAGCCAATATAATACTGAACAGAGAAAAGCTGAACGCTTTCTTGCTAAAATCTGAAACAAATCCAACTGTATCCATTAGGATGCAGGTTCGATCCTTGGCCTTACTCAGTGGGTCAGGGATCTGGCATTACTGTGAGTTGTGTAAGTTGCAGATGTGGCTCAGATACTGTGTGTCTGTCGCTGTGGTGTAGGCCGGCAGCTACAGCTCAGATCTACCCCTACCCTGGGAACTTCCATATGCTATGGACGTGGCCCTGAAGAAAAAAGCAAAAACAGGAGAAGCTTCTTGGTGCCGCTTGGGGACAGAGACCATCTCTCTCCTTCCTAGGTCTGCCTTTAAACTGTCTTTTGATGGGCAGGTACATTCCTCCCATACCATTTTTATCAATGAGGAAACCGAGACCCAGAACTGCCAAGTGCCGTAGACTGCCCAATTGGTAACAGAATCAGAAGTGAATCCTGGGAGATTGGAGTAAGATGGTGGAATAGAAGAACTGGAGCTCAACTTCTCTCCCCAAAAACAGCAAAACTACAACCAAATGCCAAGCAACCTTCAACCAAATGGACTGTAACCTTCCAAAAAAGATATTCTGCTCCAGAAGACAAAGAGGAGACCACATCAAGAGGTAGGAGGGGCGATTACACGAGAGAAGCCAGCCCATACTTCCCGGGTGGGAAGCCCCACAGACTGGAAGGTAACTGTATCACAGAGACTCAGCTACAGGACTGAGAGTTCTGAGTCCCATGTCAAATCCCCACACCTGGGGATCTGGCACAGGGAGAAAGAGCCCGGGGAGCATCTGGCATTGAAGGCTGGAGGGGCTTGTGTGCAGGAGCTCCACGGGACTGGGGGAAACAGAGACCCCATTCTTGAAAGGCACACATAGACTTTCATGTGCACTGGGTCCCAGGGCAAATCAAAGTCTCCATAGGAATCCGGGTGGAAGCTGACTGCAATTCTTGGAGGACCTCCTGGGAAAACAGGGTGACTGTGCCTTGTGGTGGGGGAAGGGCATTGGAGGTGAAGCTCTCGGGAACATTCATCAGCCTGCATTTCTCTGGAGGGGGGCATTTCTGGGAAAATCTGGTCCCTCCCATCAGCGCTGAGAAGACCCAGGCCAAACAATAAGCCACGTGGGATCTCAGCCCCACCCATCAGTAAACATGCTGCCTAAAGACCCCTCAGGCACACAACCAGCCTCTAATCTCATCCAGAGACAAAAGCCCCACCCATCAGAGAGACAGGAATCAACCCCACCTACCAGTGAGCAGGCATCACTCCCTCCCTTCAGGAAGCTTACAGCAAACCCTGCCCATACCAACTTTAGCCACAGGGGAGGCAAACGCCAGAACTAAGAGAGGCTACAACTCTATTGTCTACAAAAAGGTCACCACACCAAAAAGCTATAAAAATGAAAAGACAGAAAACTATAACTCAGATAAGGGAGAAAGAGAAAAGCCCAGAAAAACAGCTCAGTGATGAGATTATCAGCCTCCCAGAAAGAGGCTTTAGACTGTTGATGCTGAAGATGATGCAAGACATTGGAAATAGACTGGAGGCAAAGGTTGATCATTTACAGGAAACACTGAGCAGAGAAATACAAGCTGTAAAAATTAAACAAGAAGAGATGCAAAAGACAATAAATGAAATAAAAAATTCATTAGAAACAGCCAACAGCAGAATACAGGAGGCAGAACGAATCAGTGAGGTGGAGGACAGATTAGTGGAAATCACTAATGCAGAAGAGAAAAGAGATAAAAGATTGAAAGGAAATGAGCTGAGTCTCAGAGAACTCTGTGATAATGTTAAATGCA
>PVHT021183555.1:29642284-29699404 GCA_004024745.2 Catagonus wagneri
GAGGAGATTATAGCCGAAAACTTTCCTAATATTGGAAAGGAACCACTCACTCAAATCCAGGAAGCGCAACGAGTACCATATAAAATAAACCCAAGGAGGAACACCCCCAGACACATATTAATCAAAATGACCAAAATTAAAGACAAAGAGAAAATACTGAAAGCAGCTAGGGAAAAGAAACAAATGACATACAAGGGAATCCCAATAAGGTTATCAGCAGATTTTTCATCCGAAACTCTGCAGGCCAGAAGGGAGTGGCATGATATACTAAATGTGATGAAAGCAAAAAATTTCCAACCAAGATTACTTTATCCAGCAAGGCTCTCATTCAGATTTGAAGGAGAGATCAAAACGTTTACAGATAAGCAAAAAGCTAAGAGATTTCTGTAACATTAAACCAGCTTTACAACAAATCCTAAAGCAACTTCTCTAGGCAGAAAAGACAAGGCCACAACCAGAAACAAAAACACCACAAATGACAAGGCCCACCAGTAAAGGCATATATACTAAATCATTCATGCACAATTATGCTACCAAAATCAGAAATCATGAGAAGAGAGCACAAATGCAGGACACTGGAGAAGCACGTGCAATTAAGAAACCAACAACTTAATACAATCTCATTTATATATAGACTCCTATATTGAAACTTCAGGGTAACTGCAAATAAAAAACTACGATTGATACACAAACAAATAAAAATCAACTCAAATACAACATTAAAGATAGCCAACTTATGAGAGGAGACAACCAGAGAATAAGGGAAGGCCATCAGCAAAAAATCTACAAACAGTGCTAGAGAGGGTGTGGAGAAAAAGGATCCCTATTACACTGTTGCTGGGAATGCAAATTGGTGCAACCACTGTGGAAAACAGTATGGAGATTCCTCAGAAAACTGAAAATAGAATTACCATTTGATCCAGCAATCCCACTCCTGGGCATCTATCCAGAGGAAACCATGACTCGAAAAGACACATGTACTCCAGTGTTCATTGCAGCACTCTATGCAATAGCCAGGTCATGGAAACAACCTAAATGCCCATCAAAAGAGGAGTGGATAGGGAAGAAATGGTACGTAGTCACAATGGAATGTTACTCAGCCATTAAAAGGAGCGCATTACCAACATTTATAGCAACATGGATGGACGTAGAAATTATGCGAAGTGAAACCAGTCAGACAATGAGACAGCAACACCCAATGCTACCACTTACATGTGGAAACTAAAAAGAGAAAATGAACCTCTTTGCAGAACAGAGAATGACTCACAGACTTTGGAAAACCTTGGTTATTCAAATAAGACAATCTGGGGGGTGGGGGGATGCACTGTGAGTTTGGCATATAAAATCTGTAAAATTGACTTGTGATGATTTATGTACACCTATAATTGAAATAAAATCCAATGAGAAATAATAATAATTAAAAAAAAGAGAATAAGGGAAGAAAAAAAGCAACAAAAACCCCAAACTGTTAATACAAGGCAATAAGAACATATATATCAATAATTACCTTAAATGTTAATGGACTGAATGCCCCAGCCAAAAGACATAGACTAGCTTAATGGATACAAAAACAAGACCCATATATATGCTGTCTTCAAGAGACCCAGTTCACCCCTAGGGACACATACAAATTGAAAGTGAGAGGATGGAAGAAAATATTCCATGCAAATGGGCATCAAAAGAAAGCCGGAGTAACAATACTCCTATCACACAAAATAGACTTTAAAATGAAGAACATTTTAAGAGACAAGGAAGGGCACTATATAATGATCAAAGGATCAATCCAAGAAGAAGATACAACAATTTTAAATATGTATGCACCCAACATAGGATCACCACAATATATAAGGCAACTGCTAACAACCTTAAAAGGAGAAATCAACAATACACAATCACAGTGGGAGACTTTAACACCCCACTTACAGTAATGGACAGTTCATCCAGACAGAAAATCAATAAGGAAACACAGGCCCTGAATGAAGCATTAGATCAGATGGACTTAATAGATATTTATAGGACATTCCATCCAAAAGCAACAGAATATACATTCTTCTCAAGTGCGCACGGAACATTCTCTGAGATTGATCACATCCTGGGCTACAAATCAAGCCTCAGTAAATTTAAGAAAATTGAAATCATTTCAAGCATCTTCTCTGACCACAATGCTATACGACTGGAAATCAACAACAAGAAAAAAAAATGGCCAAAAATACAAATACGTGGAGACTAAACAACACGCTACTAAATAACCAATGGATCACTGAAGAAATCAAGGAGAAATTAAAAAATACCTAGAAGCAAATGACAACAAAGACACGACTCTCCAAAACCTGGGATGCAGCAAAAACAGTTCTAAGAAGAAAGTTTATAGCAATAAAAGCCTACCTCAGGAAACAAGAAAAAGCTCAAATAAACAACTTAACTTTACATCTAAAGCAGCTAGAGAGGGAAGAACTGACAAGACCTAAAGTTAGTAGAAGAAAAGAAATCAAAGATCAGAGCAGAAATCAATGAAATGGAAACAAATAAAATCATAGAAAAGATCAATGAAACTAAAAGCTGGTTCTTTGAAAAGATCAACAAAATTGATAAATCCTTAGCCACACTTATCAAGAAAAAAAAAGGACACAAATCAATAAAATTAGAAATGAAAAAGAAACAACAGACATCACAGAAATACAAAGGATCATAAGAGACTACTATATGCAACTATATGGCAATAAAATGGAAAACCTAGAAGAAATGGACACTTTCTTAGAAAAGTACAATCTCCCAAGACTAAACCAAGATGAAATAGAAAAGATGAATAGGCCAGTCACAAGATCTGAAACTGAAACTGTGATTAAAAAGCTTCCAACAAACAAAAGTACAGGACCAGATGGCTTCACAGGTGAATTCTATCAAACATTTAGAGAAGAGCTAACATCTATCCTTCTGAAACTCTTCCAAAAAATTGCAGAGGAAGGGACACTCCCATACTCATTCTATGAGGCAACCATCCCCCTGATACCAAAACCAGACAAAGATATCACAAAAAAAAGAAAATTACAGGCCAATCTCACTGATGAACATAGAGGCAAAAATTCTCAACAAAATACTAGCCAACCGAGTCCAACAATACATTAAAAGGATTGTACATCATGATCAAGTGGGATTTATCCCAGGGATGCAAGGATTCTTCAATATCCGCAAATCAATCAAGTGTGATACACCACGTTAACAAACTGAAGAATAAAAACCATATGATCCTCTCCATAGATCCAGAAAAAGCCTTTGACAAAATCCAATACCCATTTCTGATAAAAACCCTTCAGAAAGTTGGCATAGGGGAAACTACCTCAACATAATCAAGGCAATCTATGACAAACCCAGAGCTAACATCATCCTCAATGGTGAAAAGCTGTAAGAATTCCCGCTGAGATCAGGAACAAGACAGGGATGTCCACTCTCACCACTACTATTCAACATAGTTCTGGAAGTCCTAGCTACAGCAATCAGAGAAGAAAAAGAAATAAAAGCAATCCAAATTGGAAAGGAAGAAGTCAAGCTATCACTTTTTGCAGATGACATGATACTATACCTAGAGAATCCTAAAGACTCTACCAGAAAACTGTTAGAGCTCATCAATGAATTTGGCAAAGTTTCAGGATACAAAATTAATAAACAGAAATCAACTGCATTTCTATATACTAACAATGAAAGATCAGAAAGAGAAATTAGGGAAGCAATCCCATTTACCATTGCATCAAAAAAATCAAATACTTAGAAATAAACCTGCCTAAAGAGACAAAAGACCTGTACTGTGAAAATTATAAGGTGCTGATGCAAGAAATCAAGGATGACATGAACAGGTGGAAAGACATACCATGCTCTTGG
The DNA here is from genome assembly GCA_004024745.2 of Catagonus wagneri. Lineage (NCBI taxonomy): Eukaryota > Metazoa > Chordata > Mammalia > Artiodactyla > Tayassuidae > Catagonus > Catagonus wagneri. Next base: position 29,646,161 of record PVHT021183555.1, read on the forward strand.
ATTGGAAGAGTCAATATTATTAAAATGACTATACTACCCAAGGCAATCTACACATCCAATTCAATCCCTATCAAATTACCAAGGACCTTTTTCACAGAACTAGAACAAAATATTTTAAAGTTTGTTTGGAAACACAAAAAAACCAGAATAGCCAAAGACATCCTGAAAAAGAAAAAGAGGTGGCGGAATCAGGCTCCCTGACTTCAGACTCTACTACAAAGCTACAGTCATCAAAACCCTATGGTACTGGCATAAAGACAGAAATATAGATCAGTGGAACAGGATAGAAAGCCTAGAATTAAATCCACACATCTATAGTCAACTAATCTTTGACAAAGGAGGCAAGAATATACATTGTTGAAAAGACAGCCTCTTCAATAAGTGGTGCTGGGAAAACTGCACAGCTACAAGCAAAAAAAATGAAACTAGAACACTTCCTAACACTATGCACAAACATAAATGCAAAATGGACTAAAGATCTAGATATAAGACCAGATACTATCAAACTCTTAGAGGAAAACATAGGCCAAACACTCTCTGACATAAATAACAGCAACATCTTCTCAGATCCATGTGTCAGAATAAGGACAATAAAAAGAAATAAACAAATAGGCTTAAATAAACTTCAAAGTTTTTGCACAGCAAAGAAAACCCTAAACAAAATGAAAAGACAACCCACAGAATGGGAGAAAATATTTGCAAATGAATCAACTGACAAGGGATTCATCACCAAAATTTACAAACACCTCCTACAACTCAATACCAAAGAAACAACCCCATCAAAAAATGGGCAGAGGATCTGGCAGACAATTCTCCAAAGACATGCAGATGGCAAATAAACACATGAAAAGATGTTCAACATCGCTCCTCATTAGAGAAATGCAAGTCAAAACCACTAGGAGGTACCACCTTACACCAGCCAGAATGGCCATCATCAAAAAGTCCACAAACAATAAGTACTGGAGAGGGTGTGGAGAAAAAGGATCCCTATTACACTGTTGCTGGGAATGCAAATTGGTTCAACCACTGTGGAAAACAGTATGGAGATTCCTTAGAAAACTGAAAATAGAATTACCATTTGATCTAGCAATCCCACTCCTGGGCATCTATCCAGAGGAAACCATGACTCGAAAAGACACATGTACTCCAGTGTTCATTGCAGCACTCTATGCAATAGCCAGGTCATGGAAACAACCTAAATGCCCATTGACAGAGGATTGGATAGGGAAGAAATGGTACATACACACAATGGAATATTACTCAGCCATTAAAAGGAACGCATTACCAACATGTATAGCAACATGGATGTACTTATAAATGATCATGCAAAGTGAAACCAGTCAGACAATGAGACAGCAACACCCAATGCTACCGCTTTCATGTGGAAACTAAAAGACACAATGAACTTCTTTGCAGAACAGTCAATGACTCACAGACTTTGGAAAACCTTGGTTTTTCAAATAAGATAATCTGGGGCGTGGGGGGATGCACTGTGGCTTTGGGACACAAAATCTATCAAATCAACTTGTGATGATTTATGTACACGTATAATTGAAATAAAATCCATTAAGTTAAAAAAAGAAAAAAGCAAAAAGAACAACAAATGATCAATAAATTTAGCAAAGAAGGAGGATACAAAAAACAATGTTCAGAAAACAGTTGCATTTGTGTATACCAACAGTGAAATATTAGAAAAGGGATATTAAAAAATACCTTTTGAAATTGCTACCCCCCAAATTAAATACCTAGGAAAAAAGCTGACCAAGGAGGTGAAAGACTTATATGCTGATATCTATAATAATCAAGGAAATTAAAGAGGATTCATGTAAATGGAAAAATATCCCATGGTCCTGGACTGGATAATTAATATTGTTAAAATGGCTGAACTATCCAAAGCAAGCTACAGATTTATTGTAATTCCTATCCAATTACCCATGACATTTTTTACAGAACTAGAGCAAACAATCCAAAAATTTATATGGAACCAGAAAAGATCCAGAATTGCCAAAGCAATCCTGTAAGAAAAAAAACAAGCAGGAAGCATAACTCTCCCAGACTTTATACAATATTGCAAAACTACAGTAATCAAGATAATGTGGTACTGATACAAAAACAAACATAGGGACCAATGGAACAGAATGGATAGCCCAGAAATAAACCCATACACCTTCAGTCAATTGATCTTCAACAAAAGAGGCAAGAATATAAAATGAGCAAAGGCCTCTTCACCAACTGGTGCTGAAAAAACTGGACAGCTGCCCGTAATTCAATGAAACTAGAATACACCCTCTCACCATGCACAAAAATGGTCTCCCAGGGCAATAGAAATAAAAACACAGGAGTTTCTAATCATTGCTCAGTAGTTAAAGAACCCAACTAGTGTCCATGAGGATGCAGGTTTGACCCATGGCCCCAGTCAGTGAGTTATGGATCCAGTATTGCTGTGAGCTGTGGTGTAGGCCGGCAGATACAGCTCCAATTCAACCCCTAGCCTGGGAACCTCCATATGCTGAGGGTATGGCCCTAAGAAGACAAAATACAAAAAAAAAAAAAAAAAAAAAAAAAAAAAAAAAAAAAAAAAAAAAAAAAAAAAAAAAAAAAAAAAAAAAAAAGAAAAACACACAAAAAAATGGGACCTAATCAAACTTACATGCTTTTGCACAGCAAAGGAGACCATTAAAAGAAAACAAACAAACAAAAAATGACAGCCTGTCGGGAAAATAGTTGGAAACAAAGCAATTGACAAGGGCTTAATCTCCAAAATATACAAACAACTCATACAACTTAACAGCAGAAAAACAAACAACCCACGTTAAGGAGTTCCCAGTCATGGCGCAGTGGTTAATGAAGCCGACTAGAAACCATGAGTTTGAGGGTTCGATCCCTGGCCTTGCTCAGTGGGTTAAAGATCTGGTGTTGCTGTCAGCTGTGGTGTAGGCCGCGGACGCAGCTCGGATCCTGCGTTGCTGTGACGTAGGCCGGCAGCTGTAGCTCCGATTAGATCCCTAGCCTGGGAACCTCCATATGCCACAGGTGCAGCCGTAAGAGGACAAAAAAGACAAAAAAACAAAAAGCAATAAAAACAACCCAAGTGAAAAGTGGGCAGAAGACTAAAATAGACATTTCTCCAAAGAAGACATATAGATGACCAGCAGGCACATGAAAAAAATGCTCAGCATCAATAATTATTAGAGATATGTAAATCAAAAGTACAATGAGGAAAAATCTCACACCAGTCAGAATGGCCATCATTAATAAGTCTACAAATAACAAATGCTGGAGAGGTTGTGGAGAAAAGGGGATCCTCCTACACTGTTGGTGGGAATGTAAATTGCTATGACCAATATGGAAAACCCAATTGCTATAAGGTCCTCAGAAAACTAAATATAGGACCACCATATGAACCAGCAATTCCATTCCTGGGCATCTATCCAGACACAACTATAACTTTAAGAGCTAACATGCACCCCTATGTTCAGAGCAGCACTATTCAAAATAGCCAAGACACAGAAACAACCTACACGTCCATTAACGTTCATAATTCTTCCTCATTATGAAGATGTGGTACATAGACATAATGGAATACTAAGCCATAAAAGAGAATGGAATAATGCCATTTGCAGCAACATGATGCAACTAGAGATTCTCATACTAAGTAATTCAGAAAGAGAAAGACAAATGCCATATGATATCACTATATGTGGAAACTAAAATATGGCATACATATACCTATCTACAGAACAGAGACAGACTCACAGGGAGGGAGGGGAGATGTGTGGTTGCCAAGGGGGAGCGGGAGGGAATGGGATGGACTGGCTAGTAGATGCAAGAAGCTATTACATTTAGAATGGATAAGCAGTGAGGCCCTGCTTTATACACAGGGAACTATAGCCAATCACTTGTGATAGAACATGATGGAAGAGAACAGAAGAAGAATGTATATATATATATGTATGACTGGGTCACTTTGCTGTATGACAGAATATTGTAAATCAACTCTAAAAAAATTTTTTTTAAAGTTAACAATAAATGACTTGATTCATAGGACTTTTTGAAATTGTTCCAAAAATATAAAACATGAGAATCCACTGATGGATGACTATAGAAGCAAAATATGGTCCATCCATACAATGGAATATTAGCCTAAAAACAAAAGAATTCTGTTACAGGCTACAGCATGGATGAACCTTGAGGGCACTGTGCTGACATAAGCCAGACATAAAGAATAAATAATGTTTGATTCCACCCATACAAGGTCCCTTGAGCAGTCAAATCCACAGACACAGAAAAGTAGGATGGTGGGTGCCTGGGGATGGAGGAGCGGGGGTTAGTGTTTAATGGGGACAGTTTCATTTTGTAAAATGAGAAAGTTCTGGAGATGGACGGTGGTCATGGTTACACACAGTGTGCATTACTTCTTGACCCTGAAATATGAACTTAAAAATGATTAAGAAGGTAAATTTTGTTATGTGTATTTAAGCACAATTTTTAAAACTTAAAAAAGACGACAGGAAAGAGTCCATGAATGCAGTGAGATGCACAGCTTCACTAACAACTCAGGAAATTAAAACAAGAAAAAACTATGCGTACACCTAGCAGATGGGCAGCCATTAAAAAGAAAGTATTACATCTCAGCACATGTGGAGCAATGGAGGCCCTGGCCGGGTTACAACCACTCCTGAAACAATCTGGCCTCAGGTCTCAAAGTGTGCGCACACACACACAGTGCTGCTCCTAGTTAAACACACCTGTGAGCACTGCACCAGGACACACGGATGTGGACTCTGCAGCCACAGGAGCCAAACCCACAACAAAACTGAAGACTATCATGAGTAGATGGAGAATGAACCATGCATGCTTATATGAAGGAATACTCCACTGCAAGTTTTTACTTAAAGTTATAAAAAACTATAAAAATTATTAAAAAAAAAACCCTCATGGGATGAAATAATATCATGGACACAAAGCTGAGCCGCCAAGAGTGACAAAGCAGCCTGCGAGGTCACCTGTGTACAGAGTTCATAAGCAGGCATAGCTGGGCTGCATTATGTGTGGAGGTGTGCCTGCAGGTAAGCTCCAAGGACAGGATCACTGTCCCCAGATTGGGAGAACAGCCACCTTCTGGTGGGGAAGAGGCTATAAGGAGAAAATGGCAGGCCCGGGTACTCTCTCCTCACTTTCTGTTTCTTGATCTTTATGATTATTCTTTATGTGCACATAACATAATTCTTAATGTTAAAGTTTATCATTTTTGTTTATAAAAAAGGGACGCCTCTCCAACAAAGTACAAGAAGAGAAGCTAGGGAGGACAGTTTCTATCCATGAGATCTCAGTGGCATGGCTTCTTCAACCCTCAAGCCTGACCGCAACTCCTGTGAGCGGGGCCCTGGGGCCGCGACACTTAGGAGGCTCTGTGGCCTCAGTCCTGGGTCGCTGCCTCTGCAGAGCCTGCCCCACCTGGTCTAACGTCTCAGTCACTCGGTGCATGACACTCTTGCCTTGGTGACTCTGGCACAGCTTGGTCGTCACCACTGCTGGGAGAGAAGAAATGTGAAGAAGCAAGTTCAAGCCGATCCACCTTCTTCTACGGAGACGATGCCACTGTCCCCAAGAGAGGACAGCAAAGCCATGGAATCCAGCCTCGCTACCTGAGGCCTGACCACACTAGAGCCCACATGTCTGAAGCCATGGGGAGCATTTCCTGAGGTGCCTCAGACCGCCTGGCTGTACATGACTGGCCTTTCAGACACGCAGGTCCTGCCTGACCCCAAACCTCAGGGGTCAGATCCTGGAGGTGGGCCTGGAAGCCTCCAGGTTTTCACTTTTGATGAAACTTCATTGAGATTTAATTCCTATACCGTGCAATTCACCTGTGTAAAGTATAAAGCTTAGTGGTGTTTTGCATATTCACAGAGTTGTGCGACCATCAGCACAATTCATTTTAGAACATTTCCATCATCTTCCCCCCAAACCACCACCCTTCAGAGGCCCCCCCCCCCATCTCCCATGGCCCCAGCACCATCTCTGGATCTGCCAGTTCTGGACATTTCGTGTAAGTGAAATCACACTCTACTTGCCCTTTTGCGTCTGGCTTGTTTTTCTGAGCTTCATGTTTCCACACTGTAGCCTGTGTCAGTGCTTCACTCCTTTTCACACCAAGTACCAATCACCCCCTCTGCCCTAACTGCACAGGACTGATGAGAAATTCACCCTCCATCATTCTTGAGGTGTAACCTGCACTTTTAACCAATACCCAGGGTCTTGCTCAGGGGCCGAAAGCCAGCCCCACACGGTGCACAGTCACCCTGTTTGACTAGAGCCTGGGAAGAAGGGTAAGATGGGCCTACGTGTTTAGAGGACATGCGTCCTGTAGTCTCACGTGAAACCAACTTGCTGGTCAGCGTCCTGTGAAAGCCATCCCCAGGGCACCACATGTGGAACACACAACAGTCAGGGACCATGGCATTGCCTTCAGTCCAGGCCCACCTGTGGCCACTGTCTACCTGAGGCTTCAGGGGAAGGTCCTTTCAGCCTTTTCTAGCTTCTGGGGGCTCCAGGCAGCCCTGGACTTGCAGCTGCCTCCCTCCCATGTCTGCCTCTGTCTTTATGTAGCTTCCCCTCTGTGTCTATGTCTCTTCTGTCTCTTAGAAGGACACCATCATTGGATGGAGGGTCACCCTGATCCAGGAGGACCTCATCTCAGCTCCTTCACTTCCATCTGGATAACTGGACTAAGGGGCTAAAAGCCATAGGAACCCATCCTCCCCCAGCGCTGGAGACCAGACGTTGGAGGTCAAGGCATCCCAGGGCTGCGCTCCCTCCAGAGGCTCCAGGGGAGGGTCCTTCCTGCCTCTTCCAGTTTCTGGGGGCTCAAGGCATCCCTGGACCTGTGGCTGCCTCCCTCCTGTGTTTGCTTTTGTCTTCAGGTGGCTTCTCTTCTGTGTCTCCTCTTGACTTATAAGGACACAGTCACACACAATTAGGGCCACCTTATGCCTCTGTCTTGCCTACTCTCAGGATCAGGCCCTACTTCCAAATGAGGTCATGTCCTGAGGCCCTGGGGCCAGGATGTGGATGTCTCTCTCCCTGGGTGGGGTTGGGGTATTGTCACAATCCCCCTCCCCTCTGAGATAACAGACCTCATAGGACAGGTGTCCTTATAGGAAGAGGGTATCAGGACAGACACCAGGTCCAAGACCACTGGAGGTGACAAGACTCCTCAACCATGTCTCACCCAGACTGTCCTTGGCCCCATCCTTGCTGGGCCTGCACAGCCCCATCTCAGCAAGAATCCTGCTGAATTAGTGCAGAAAGGAGGGCACCAGAAAACACCACCCCAGAATGTGCCTCTTTGGCAAGTGGGTCATTTGAGCCAAAGGCCATTCAGAACCAACAGATGCAGGGAAAGCTCTAGAACAGGGCACAGGCATTCCTCCTGCAAAGGAAATTCACATTTACAGACAAGATCCCATTGAACAAATCCCACTAGACACACTTGTCCTCTGTGGTTTCCTGGCTGCCTTTCTGTAACTAATTACCCCACAAAGAAGCCCAAATCCATTTCCTCTGTCCCGTCCAAGGAGGGTGACAAGCCTGACTTCTGTTCCATTGGGGTGGTCATCGCTGGTGCGCCCACGTGTACATGTGAGGCCTGAATGCCTCTGTGAGCGAACATTACCCTAAGGAACGGGGTGGTGACCCAGCAGGGCTCCTCCCCCAGAGAAATCCGAGTTGCTCCCAACAAGAAGCTCCGATGACACCTGCACTGGGAGCCCTCCACACACACTCCTTAACCTCAAACGTGAATTTGTTGAGTGAATGAACAAATATCACTCCCAGGTACAGTCACAAGAACCCTTACCTTTTAAGGTCGCCCCTGGACCTTAGAACACACGGACATTTCTATCTATAGGATCGAGCTCCAGAAAAATCTAGCTAAAACATGAACTTGAAAGTGGCCAGATCACCCATTCCCTGTGCCTACTTCATACCCCCCCATGTCTCCCCATCTGCTTGGCATCCTCAGGTGCACACACCTAGTCAGTGCCTGTGACTAATGTTAGCAGCAGCTGTTCCAGAGTGGGGGTGGGGTGGAAATTGCTCCATTATTAGCATATTGCTTTGCACTTTTTTTTCTTTTTTTAGGGCCACACCCACGACATATGGAGGTTCCCAGACTAGGGGTCGAATTGGAGCTGCAGCTGCTGGCCTACGCCACAGCCATGCCAGATCTGAGCCACACCTGTGACCTACACCACAGCTCAGGGCAACGCCAGATCCTTAACCCCCTGAGTGAGGCCAGGGATCAAACCTGCATCCTTATGGATACCAGTTGAGTTTGTTACCACTTAGCCATGACGGGAACTCCTTGCTTTGCACTTTTAATCCTCACCTGAGTGAAATAGTTCCTGTGGCTTCATCTACCTTGAGATAGAGTGGAAGACATCTGTCCACAGTGCAGACAAATTTTCAAAGTGGGCGAGTGAACTTGGTTCCTGCATAGCCCACCCTGGACTTAGAGTGGGCAGCATAAAAGCAAATCCAGATTCAAACCATGGGGCTCATTTCCCTTCGCCCTTTTAGGGACATTTCCTTTAGAAAACGAGAGGGTTCCTTCTCTGTCTCTGAAGTGTGTGCACATCTTTTAAAGGCAAACATGCCTCTGACACCATCACAGCTCAGAAAATTTTCTTCAGAACCAGGCATGTCTTTGAAATGGGATGGAGCAAAAGTCCCCAACTCCCTGTTCCTGAGAGAACTTGATTCCAGTGGGACCTGGCTCCAAACACAAACCCGCCTCCATCATCAAAAATCAGTGGCTGTTTATCCAGGAACATGGATGTAGCAGGTGGCTGCCACTCAGCGGCACAAAAGATGAGGCCGTTCCGTCTCTGCAGCCTCTCAGCGGACCCCCCTGATGTTACCTGGGATGCACCTCCCACTGCGGTTTCACGCTGGTTCCAGAATAAACGGTGTTTTCTCTTCCATGTTTGTGGAATGTCCTCACCATCCTGTCACAGCCCAGGTCTGAGTGTCCCCTCCCTCCTGTCACAGGCAGGTATCCTGGGGTGGGGGAGGGACAGGGGCTTAAAAACGCTGGAACCTCTACCCATCGTGGGACCCAGCATGGCCACCTCATCATGGAACGGGATCCTGTTTTAAATCACAATCATCTGCAGACAAACCCATATTTTAGAGCAGCTGGGTCCCCAAACGGTCCCCCAGTGAAGACCCTCTGGCTCTACCTGTCTACTAACCCGGATCCTGTACTCGCCAAGAAACCTCCCTTGCCCCGACTCTCCAGATGCCTGCATACTGTGTGAGGAGTTTCCCTTATTACCAGAGTCCCCCTTCTACATCAATAGACCTCCTCTATTGATATTATCCCCCCTGTACAGTAACAGTCCCCCCTCTAAATTAAGTCCTCATTCTATAGTAATAGTCCTACTCTACGACAATGGTCCCTTTCTATTTTCATAGCCCCCCCTACAATAAGTGTACTTCTATTGTTTCAGTCCTCTCTGCAGTGATAGACCTCCATCCATTATAATAGTACCTCTCTTAGTAATAGTCCTGCTCCATTATCATAGTCCCCCCTCTACACTAATAACTCCACTCTAGTGTCACAGTCCTCACTCTATAGCAACAGCACCCCCCCACACTGTCATAGTTTTTCCTCTACAGCAACAGTACTCCTCTATTGTCATGGTCCCCATTCTGTAGTCAAAAGTCCCTCCTCCACAGCGACAGGCCTCCCTCTATTGTAATAGCCCCACCTATAGCATAATAGTCCCCCAATATGGTAAGAGTCCTCTCTCTACAGAAATAGTGCTGCCTCCACTGTAAGTCCCCCTCTACAGAACGGTCCTCCTCTATTGTACTTGTCCCCTTTATTATAGCCCCGTCTATCGTCATAGTCGTCCTCTGTTGTAACACCCCTCCATTGTAACGTTATCCTGTCTACAGTAATAGTCCTCCACTACAGTAGTCCTCCTTTGTTGTAAGAGTCCTCTCTCCACAGTATTATCCCCCCACATCGTCTTAGTCCCCATTTGTCATATTCCCCCTTTATCATGAATCCCCTCTGTACAGTAACACTGTCCCTTATTTATAGTCCTTTCTCTATAGTAATAGTCCCCAACCCCAATCAGTACTCATCCCCTGTAATCGTCCCCCTTCGTCCTCGCAGTAATTCTTTTGAAACAAAAGTTTCTTTTCTAACCTGGATTTGAATTTATTTCATAGGCCTCAAGGGACTACAAGGGTGACATACATCAAAACACTTATTGCAGGGCCAGGGTGCGGGTGGTGTAGTGGCACCTGCCATGTATCCAGGGCAGCATCATGTGGGCACCTCTGCGTGTGTCTCTGTCACCACTGTGGGGACACCTATGGGTGTGTGTCCCCTCGCAGAAGAGACCTCGCCCCAAACACAAGCCGCACGACACTAAGAGAGTCCTGTCCTCTGTTGTCCACATGCCCCCAAGCCTCTCCCCATAACTCAGGTCACCTGATCACTGGATGTCCTGTCCCCAGGCCTCTCCCCATAACTCAGGATATCTGATCACTGGGTGTCCAGTCCCCATGTCCCCAGGCCTCTGTTTCACCAGAATCTGGGTACTCTGTAGTAAGTCTCTCATCTTCCCATTTGCCCCCACCTGAGAAGGTCATGGGTTTTTCTCTGACGGGAGGAAAACTTTCCCATCCTCATGGAGACCAGTCCTGCACTTGCCAGGCACTCACCTCCTCCCAGATGCTCAGGTATGGGTCGGCTGTCTTCCTATGGGTCATCTGTCTTCCTTGCTACAGACCTCAGCTCTCTAGCTTCCAAGTACAGATACAGGTGTGCTTAGCCCTGGTGCCAACTCAGAACCGTCCAGGTGATCCCACTCCCCGGCCTTTAGCAGCACCTCTGGGAGTAAGCCAGGTGCACCTGCAGGCCCCGCCGCCCTCCCCACAGAGCACTTCCTCAGCTGGATCCACTCCACCCTTTGTCTTCTCAGTCAGTACAGGACTCAGTGAGCATGAGAAGCTTTCACAAACTCATTGGGGGGGGGGCAAGATGAGTTAAGGTTCCAGTGCTGCTGACCTGCCTGGATGGCCAGGTGAGAAATCTGAGCCGCCCACCTATGACTATTCAGGAAGGCTTTGTCACCATGCGCATGTGCAAGTGGTGACTAGCCCAGAGAAAACACTCAGGAAATTCTTCTCAGGTGAAGGAACAGATAGAAGTGCACACAGACAGCAAACGGCACCCAATACCCGGGTGCTCCTCCCCACCTGGGGCCCCGAACGCCCACTCGCCCTCCCGAATGTTCAGTGAGTCCCTCAAATATTTACCGGGCTCCACAAGTGCTCAGCAGCTCCCTGGGCTCCCCAAACACTCGACTTGCCCCCTAAATTCATGGAATCCCTGAACACTCAGCAGTCTCCCCAAGGGCTCGCCCACACCGACCGGCACCGATGGCCCTGTCCCGCAGCATAAGGAGGACAGGAGACCTCTGCCAACAAGCTCTTCCCTGACCCCGACCTGAACTATCGGCTCGGTGAGAGGCACAGGAGACGGTGGACTTGTCACAGCCCCCGTGAGCCACAGTCCAGGGATCCTGTGCACTCAGTGGCTCCGACCCGGGGTGGGGAGGGGTCCCAGCTCTGCGCTGGGATCACCAAGCCTGTGAGCCAAGGCTTCTCCGGGGACCCCGGGCCCTGCAGCCTCTCCAGCTGCCTCTCCAGCCCCCGGGTCCCAGGAAGGAAGGAGGAGCCAGAGCCTGAGGGGAACGCTAACCACCCTCGACCCCCCATGCCAGAATTCAGGTAGGAAGGTGGTACTCACCACGACCTCCGAGCCAGAGGCTGAGCCCACAGCAGTTTCTGGCTACAGCTCCGCTTCCTCTCTCGTCTCTCCCAGGAGCCTCTGTGCGTCCTCCAACAAGCTGGGCCATGATTGGATTGAAACAGCCACTCCTGAGGGGTGTGGGTGGAGCTACCTTCCAGAGCGGACCTGTCCCCACCCCAGGACCCGCTGCAACGCTCAACTCCAGCTGGAATCATACAGTTCTGATACGACCCCTAGGCCGGGAACTTCCATATGCCGCGGGTGTGGTTGAAAGAAAGGAAGACAGAAAGAAAGAGACAGAAAGAGAAAGAGAGAAAGAGAGGGGAAACAAACAAGCAAATCCCGAAACCTAGAACCAGCAAAGGAAAGGTGGAGGGTGGAGAACAGCAAGCGTTTAGTAGAAAACATTCTTCTGTCCCAAGAACACAGCTAAAGCCTTGCAGTCCTTACCCATTTTTTGTTTGAAACAAAAGTATATTCTTCTCCACGATCTAGTCTGCTACCCTTTTTTAAACAACCCCACCCTGTCTGAGGCCCTTCCCAGGGCCCCCATCACACCCTCCCACCCAGCCCTACCTTCTGGCTCATTTGCAGCCTGAGTTCTCTGCAGCACTCAGCTCGGCAACCTGACTTGCTTTCTACCTCCGACATTGGCAGACAGTTCAGTACCTGTTTCAACTTGCGGTTGCTCTTCTAGATTTATGCTGTTTGACTCTTAAGTGCTTTTTATTTATTTATGTATTTAGGTACGAATTTATTTCGTCTTTTTGCCTTTTCTAGGGCCGCAGTCGCGGCATATGGAGGTTCCCAGGCTAGGTGTCTAATCAGAGCTGTAGCCGCCGGCCTTCGCCACAGCCACGCGGGATCTGAGCCACCTCTGCAACCTACACCACAGCTCACGGTAACGCTGGATCCTTAACACACGGAGCAAGGCCAGGGATAAAACCCGCAACCTCATGGTTCCTAGTCAGGTTCGTTAACCACTGAGCCACGAGGGGAACTCCGACTCTTAAGTGCTTTTAGAATGAGTCACAGACAAAGGAATCTTGGTCCTTCATTTCCATAAAACTTGGTAAAAGTGTTAAATAAATGCTTACGTCTTTTATGGACATAATATTAGAACAACTCAATCTATTCTTATTTTATATGTTTGAAGGCATATTAGTTTGGAAAGCAGAGGTCACTGATGGGTTGACACATTTATTCATTTTTTAGAAAATGTACTAGTGACTTTTGATGCCAATTTTCCTCCGATCTCATTGAATTCATGGCAAACTAAGCCTTTTTCTTTAGTAGAAAGGATTTAAACACACAAAACAAAAGGTCAATGACCAGCAAAGGACTGGAGGAAGGATCACTTACATTGATTGCTTATAAAATAATGTCAGTAAGAAATATAGCACCATTATTTTAAATTAAATTTTCAATATGCTTCAAAGTTATTGCTGTTAAGGCTGTAGTCTTGTTTGCTTTTTATTACCCTAGACTGAATGATTATATTCTTTTATAAATGGCAGAAAAACACTTTAAAATATCATGTACATAAATATTTTCAAGTTTATAAAAGAAACAAATATTTCAAGTTTACTTCTGCTTAACTAAAAAAATAAATTAGTATAATCCTAAATTTACACAGATGTCTTTTGTTATTTATCTCTCCTTGGGATTCTGGAAAAGTATATTCTTTTTCAGAGTAAAATATATTTTTGAATTTTGCAAGCATATTAGTTATTATTTGCAAACCTAAAATAATCTTAAAAGCTGGCACCTGATCTTTGCTGTTCCCTTTGGTTCCATCTGTGCTTAGGTTTTCTTGGTAGAAACAAGCTGTCATTTCAAATTAGTTTCTCTTGATGTGCTAAGTTTGTTGTTTTATGAATGAAAAGCCACCTTTAAAAAAAATAAAATTCCTGGAAACAACTGCTGACTCAAAAACTCATAATTTTTCTTTATAGCACAGTTTTGTTTTTCTCCCTGAAGAAATCTGAAAAAAATAGGCCCACCGAACTTTTTGCTTTTCTGTTCTGACTTAGCTGAAATGAAATTTATATCCTTATTTATTTATTTATTTTGCTTTTTAGGGCAGCACCCACAGCATATGGAGGTTCCCAGGTTAGGGGTCTAATTAGAGCTACAGATGCCAGCCTACGCCACAGCCACAGCAACGCCAGATACTGGCTTCATCTGTGACCTACACCACAGCTCACAGCAATGCCAAATCCTTAACCCACTGAGTGAGGCCAGGGATCGAACCTGCAACCTCATGGTTCCTGGTCGGATTTGTTTCTGCTGCGCCACGACAGGAACTCCGAAGCTTCTCTTCTTATCAACAAATAACAGTTTCTGAGGTTTGAGATCTCATACCAGGGGGACAAAGCTTAGCTTGCTTCATATCCTTAAAACTGGTAACATGATATAATGGGAATATAATGGGTTTGGAATTAGGCAGACAGGATATGTGGACTTAAATTCCACCTTCCCGCTGGTTCTGTGACTGGAAAGATCTTCTATGAGCCTCAGTTTCCTTATGAATATGTGAAATGTGGAAAATAATAGCCAATACGTGGGTTTGTGATGAGGTAAAAGAAGACAGTATGGGCAAAAGTAACTACGTGTTTGTCATAGTAAATGTTCAATTTAAGTGTGCATACAACTGTGAAGGGACAGTATTTATTTGAGGATAATGAGAATAGAAATAAACTTGGTTAGAATATACCTGAATGCATTTATAATCAGATATATAAACATAAATCTTATATATAAATAAATCCTATATATATAAATAAATCTCATATATATGATATATTTTCTAGACTGCCCAATGGAAGCAGGTCTCTCTTAGTGAATACGCCACGTCCTTTATCTGTCATTCAGGCTCTTCCTTGACAGCCTTGAGGAACAATACATATAAATCTAAACTTAAGAAAAAAATGAATCAAATAGCTGGTAATAAAAAAATCTGCTGCCAATTACATGCCTCATATATTTGAAGAAAGAGGACATGTTTTATGTATAAACAGAAAATTCTCGGAAGCAGACAGCTGAATTGGCAAGTAATAGTCTATTTTGATAAGGATACTATCTTTCTGGGGGATTCTCTAAGACTCTGTGAGTTGGCTGTATCCATGAGGGATTCGGTAGAAAGTAGTTGGAACTGGGTAAGTGCCCAATTCATACAGAAAGGCCCACAGTCCAAAGTACTTAAAAATACATGATCCAGGAGTTCCCATCGAGGTGCAGTGGAAATGCATCCACCTAGGAACCATGAGGTTGTGGCTTTGATGCCTGGCCTTACTCAGTGGGTTAAGGATCTGGTGTTGCCATGAGCTGTGGTTCAGGTCGCAGATGTGGCTCAGATCCCGCGTTGCTGTGGCTGTGGCGTAGGCCGGCAGCTACAGTCTGATTAGACCCCTAGCCTGGGAACCTCCATATGCTGAGGGTTTGGCCATAAAAGGACAAAAAGACAAAAAAAAAAAATGATCCAAGCAGTACCGATCTTACAATGAAAATCCTGATCCTATTCATAGCATCATTATTTTGGTGCCACGTATATGGGGAGTGGGACAGTGTCCTTAGGAAAAATTTGGGGATAAAAACTCACTTGCTGGTAGCCTCTCTGTCCTCACCACTTAGCAGTAAACATGAAGTTCAAGTTTGAGGTCACCTTTTTCCACCACTAGAAGGGCAGAGACTGTTGGCCACCAGTACCACATCGTCGATGCATCCCACGGAGACGGAAGTCCCCAGTAGAATCACCTACAGTGCTGAGGGGAGCCGCCGGGTCTGGAGTCCTGGGTAGGACACCCTCGTGGGACAGCACTGGTGTCAGGCCCTGAATTCCAACTTTGGTGGCGGTTCTGACACCTGTGATGTGCTTCTGGCGGTCGGACCTCTGTGTCAGGAAGAGAGCCGTAACTTCGGTCAACCTCCACAGGGACTTTTGCCTCTGAATTTAAAAAGATTTGTCCTTTTCTTGCCACATCCTCACATGTCTATGAACTGGTGGCCACTGGGACTGTTACTTCTCTGTCTGTCAATGACAGACAGGCTAAGTACCAGACAATAGCTCTCAGGCACTTTTCACCCTCTTTCTTTTTATTTCTCAGGCATAAGATGAGAAGACCCAATTCTGCCTTTCTTCTAGTTCTTTCAGAACTGTGCTTGGGATGCACTTGTCTGACACATAAAAATATAAGGGAAACTTGATCGGTGCTTAAATTCTGTACCTACAAGGTGATCTTCAGACAGGTACCAAACGTGCTCTTCTACATAATCTGTTCATCTCTGGCTTTAAATAAGAGTCTCTTATCTTAATAAAATTCTTGATGGTCCATCTTGCATTACTGAGATTAATGTAGAAGCTATAAATTCACAAATCAAATCACTTCTTTCTTTGAGAGGAATAAACGATGATCTGTTTGATTCCCATCAAAGCCAAACTACATATTATACTTCATAAAGCACATACATATATAAGCTCAAATAAGTCCTCAAATGCATCTTCATTACATTTTTTTTTCACATTGAATTTTCGTTTGAATACAACAGACAGAAAAGGAATTTTATCAAATATACTTATTTTATAAACAGCAAATATTTTTGCCATCAATCTTACCAACCATTTTTCTGTAAGATTTCCAGTTTTAAAAATAATGGGATATATTTTTTCCTGTGACTTCAATGGATCCTAATTCCAATTCACCTAATAAAATATTCTTGCTTTCACTTTTTATTAGACCTTTCTGTAACATTAGAAAAATACACATTATTTCTAAAATATTACTATGAATACATTATCCAAACTTGGTAGCTTTTTAGCTCTCATTCCCGCAATACATTTCTTCTTGATTGTATTTCTTAAATGCAACTCACATGTATTAAGTTACCTGCATCTTACTGTTGCCATATTAATTCAAGACTGTCAGGTTTGGTTTCCAGGCATACAATCAACCCTTTTCCAAATCGCAATGACTGGTCTTTTTTAAAATGCAGATGTTTTCTTGTGGAAGTCCTCTGCTGTTAAAACATTTATTATCTTTCCACTGCAAATAAATTAAACATGCATGTCTTCATCACAGTCACAAAGCCATATTTACAAAGCACCCAGTATTTTATACACACACACACACACACACACATTCCAATATTATATATACATTCCAATGTTACAAATATTCCAATATTATGGTCACATACCTACATCCTGACGTCTGTAATGCCCCTTATTTTACATTATGCTTTATTTGAGGAATCGTCTGTTACATCTATTTGAACCCCAAGACTCTAAGGTCTGTGCAGGTGGAGAGAAAGCTGATTGTGAATCTCTTTCTATCCCCATCACTTAGCCAAAGGCTTGATCCCTAACACGGATATATATATATATTTTTTTGTTTTTTGTTTTTGCCTTTTTTAGGGCCGCACTCACCGCATGTGGAGGTTCCCAGGCTAGGGGTCTAATAGGAGCTGTAGCCACGGCCTACGCCACAGCCACGTGGGATCTGAGCCGCGTCTGCGACCTGTACTACAGCTCACGGCAACACCGGATCCTTACTTAACCCACTGCGCAAGGCCAGGGATGGAACCCGCAACCTCATGGTTTCTAGTGGGATTCGTTAACCACTGATTCACGATGGGAACTCCCCCAGTGGATATTTTTGAAGGCAAGGCAGGAAGGAGGGAGGGAAGGAAGGACCGATGTCAAAGACACTGCAGTGCCATCTAGAGGTGGGTGCGGAGCCGGGCACCGAGGCGGGTCTGGCACTGGGCTGTGGCTTTGAGAGGTGAGCATGGGTGGGAGGCTCACTGTCGGTGGCCATTCGTGGAAGCACGTTGGCCAAAAAAGTGTGCCCCGCATTTGGAAATCCGTGTGCGCCCAGCAGTCCGTGAGAAATCACAGAAGTGTGTGAGGAAGCTTCGATGAGGTCTGGGGTCCCGGGACCCTGGTCTAGCCCTTCATGGAGCGTCCTGCCCTGAACCGCCAGCTGTTCCCTCCGCAGCTTCACAGAATCACGCCTCGGAAGACAGGCCCCTCTGGTTGAGACCGCCTGAGCCTGCTGCTGTTCAGACACAGTCCCTTCCTTGTCGCTGGGGTTTGGGAAGCTCCTGGCTTCTGTCTTAAAAGCAACACAAAGAAATCGACTGGCTTAACCTATAGGTACTTGGAAATACCTCATCCAAAGACCTTTTACTCATTTGTCACTTATTGCAAAGTAGGTAAAAAGCCCTAGGAATTAGTAGGGTCTTCGCTTGGAAGCCATGAAAAAAATAAGAAATTATTTCTTACACGGATGCGATGAAATCTCACTTATGAAAAATAATTGTCCAATTTAGAACTGCATTAAATTGTGGTGCTAGAGCTGGTCACACAGGCCTAAACCTTCTCTCCGAGGCAGGTGTGCCTTTAGCCTGAAGGAGATTCTGGCAGATGCCGCTTCCAGGCAGATTCTCATTTCATAATTTATGCAACTCATTCTGAAATGAGGAGTCTTTCGTGCTGATGATGGCAAGATAAGGTACTTTGGGCTGAAGGTTTGTCAGGAACATACGAGATTCCAGTTCTGTAAGTGACTGGATGTTTTTAGATCTCACATCAATGTACTATTCTCAAAAGGACGAGATCAGTCTTAAGCTCTGTCCCACTTTGCCCGCTGGTGGGCCGAATCTATCAGTTTTGGCATTTTACCCCTCATATGGATGGACTCTAGCTAGACTCACCCCCAGGCTTTTTCTCAGTGAAACCTGCGGGCAGAGGTAGACACACGCCTTCAAGCTGAGCCTGAGGATAAGCGCAGAAGAGCTTCACTCGCAGTTTAATCCTTGAGCAGACATCTACCAGTGTCACCCCGACCGCGGGACGGCCAGGCAGTCGGGCGCGAGGATGACTTTCCTGCGGGTGAGGGAGAGCAATCGGCAGACCCCTCCGCGGTACTTGCCCCGCGAGAGGCAAGCCTGGGCGCCGGCGGGCCAGCGAGGCCAGAGTTCACCCCGGACCTGGGCGGAGTGGAGGAGGGGGTGGTTGCTACGGGGCACGAGGAAGGAGGAGTTAAGGACCAGACAGGTAGGGGGGAGGGAGGAGGGAGCGGGTGGAGATTTGGGTCCCAACCTCCCGCAAGGCCCGCCTTCCTGCAGGTTCAGTTTCCTCTGCTGAACGCAGGCGACAGTCGTTGATGTGCTGAGGCAACTGCCACCTCATCTCCTTGGACGAGCGCTTCAGGTCTTGGATTCCCAAGCTCTCTACCGCCCGAGGCGAGGCCTTTTTATTACTGCCTGGATTCGGGCAGTTTTATTCTTAAACTGCATGAGCTCACTTAGCCTGTTTCATCTTCAGGACAGAGATAACAGTCATTCTGAGACTTTGGTACCAGCAGTTCCTTTAAAAGCTGTGCCTTCACTGGGCTGTAATTTACAACCAGCTCTCCAGGAAGAGAAAAAAGCCTCGAGTTGTTCATTAGCTTTGCAAAAATATTTCAACTGTGACCAACTTCAGTCTCCCAACATGTCACTAAACCTGGAGGTGGAAGAGATTTGATGAATACATGAAAAATATGGATTTTTCAAATGATTTTGAATTAATGAATAAATCCAGGCACTTATCAGCAAAAAAAATTTTTTTGGGGTCTTTTTGCCTTATTTGAACCGCACCCACGGCATATGGAGGTTCCCAGGCTAGGGGTCTAACAGGAGCTGTAGCCGCCTGCCTAAGCCACAGCCACAGCAACGCGGGATCCTTAACCCACTGCGCAAGGCCAGGGATCGAACCCGCAACCTCAAGGTTCACTAGTCGGATTCGTTAACCACTGAGCCACGACGGGAACTCCTAAAATTTTTTTTTAAAAACAACTAAAAAAAAGAATGAATTTGATTGTTCTTTTGCTAAAAATTCCAAATTCTATATTAAAGTGTCAGAAGTCAAGTTATCATTTTGAAGTGCAAAGCGTAAATCTCAGCAGACAGGCATATTTGATGCTGCATGACCATGCAGATATGGATATTGACAAACTCTGTGATTCCCTCCTAATGACCACTGGAATCTCAATTCATTTACTGTATTTGTATCTTAATTTTCTCAACATAAACCTGAAAAATATTATCTAAAAGTCATAATACAAAGCATTCAGGAATCTTAAGAACTGGATTTCAGGCCACCTTTATATCAATAATAGATTCAACTTTGACACATTTGCTATGATTTATCTGCTGCCCAAGATACAGAGTTTCACTTTTTCATCCTTTATTATATGTAATATCTGTAACTTTTATTGATTATCCTAATCCATTTATTTTCTTTTGCCATATATGTGCCCATTATTATACACAGTTTTGAGTTTTCGAATAAAGTAACTACAAACTATAGAAAAATATTTTGTTTAGCATTGTACGCTATGTTGAAAGGCTTAATCTATGGCATAGAAAAAATTAGGAAGAATAACTTAAGACATGATAACAGAAACGAAAACTGTGTGATGTATGAAGTTTCTGAACATTAGATCAGTGTTGCCCAAGGTAAATATGACACATACGTAATTTAAAATTTTTGAGTAGC
Organism: Catagonus wagneri; assembly: GCA_004024745.2. Taxonomy (NCBI): domain Eukaryota; kingdom Metazoa; phylum Chordata; class Mammalia; order Artiodactyla; family Tayassuidae; genus Catagonus; species Catagonus wagneri. Next base: position 29,666,539 of record PVHT021183555.1, read on the forward strand.
CACTTAAAAAAAAAATAAAAACACGTGAAATTCATTTTAGCAATGTTATATAACTCATTATATCCAAAATATTATCATTTTAACATATAATCAATGCAAAATTTTAATAAGATATTTTATGGTTTGAATTCAAACTTCAAAAACTGATGTATATTTTATACATACAGAAAATCTCAATTTGAAGCATTTTTTCCAGAAATACTTAATTTGAATTTCAAATTTCTAAAATTTCAGTTGAAAATTTAACTCACATATTCAGTCTGTTCCAAAGATACTTAAAAGTTGTGTCCAGAAGTTCCTGCTGTGGCTCAGTGGTAATGAATCTGACTAGTATCCATGAGGATGTGGGTTCAATCCCTGGTCTCACTCAGTGGGTTAAGGATCTGGCATTGCTATGGCTGTGGCGTAGGCCGACAGCTACAGCTCCAATTTGACCCCTAACCTGGGAACGTCCATATGCCTAGGGTACGGCCCTAAAAAAAGACAAAAAAAAGTTTTCCCATAATGAAAACAAATATCTTAAATGTTTCCCTTTATTATTTGTATGCACATCGACAAAACTGGTTCATCTTTTTGAGAAGTATTTGACTGGGGAGCTTCTTATATTTTAAAATTCCAAAAAGTCTGATCTTTGATCTAATAGCCAGGGCACCATCACAGAGGTAGAATGAATTTTTTTTTCACTTGTAACTTAAATTACTCATTAATATATGCAAAAGATTCAAAATATCTCTGCCCTGAGCTTGATTATTTAGTCTGCAAAATAGCAATGTTTCCTTATAAATTTAGAAGTCGTTTGAGAGAAAACACAATGTATTAGTTAGAAAACGTCTCTTGTATGACTCACCTGAAGTCAATGAATAGTATTTTCAAATTTGCAAATGGTAAATGAATTAATCTTTGATTTTGTTAGAAAGTTTCCATATTCCACAGATAATTATTTGGTTGCTTAACTGAAGCACTTTCGCTCTCTGTAATTATTGTTTTTTAGTCTTTTGTTTTTTAATTTCCTTAGAAATTTCATAACTAAAATAATTTTTTTACTATATCTCCACTAAAAATCATTTTTCTTTTGTGCAAGAACCCCAGCCATGCTTAGTTGGCTAAAGTAATAAGTTGATGGCCTGTTTAGAAAGTCTTAAAAATGTTTTAAGTTAATTTTGATTTCAGACGGCTAGTTTTGGTGATAGTTTTGAGGGTTGAAAGTCCTTATCAAATTCATTCTCTCTGTTGATATGTTTCTTCATATTGTCCCTTCTGTCAGCATTAACATAGTTTGTTTTTTAGGGCCGCACCCCTGGCATACGGAAGTTCCCAGGCTAGGGGTTCATAGGAACTATAGCTGCCGGCCTACACCACAGCCACAGCAACGCCACATCAGAGCTGCGTCTGCGACATACACCACAGCTCAGGCTAACGCCGGATCGCTGACCCCCTGAGTGAGGTCAGGGATCGAACCTGCATCCTCATGGATACTAGTTGGATTCATTTCTGCTGCACCACAATGGGAACTCCTTAACATGGCTGTTTTACACAACACACAGCTCTTCTACTTTGCTCTGCTCTGCCAGATTATAATGGGTTTTCATCATGAAAAGTTCAAGTACATCCGCTCTTGAAGCACTCCTAGTGACAGTACCATCTGCATTTGATTTCCGCATCAGAATAACTCCTTTCTTCCAAATTTAAATAGCTTCCTATACTTAACCACACACACTGGGTCCACACGTGTGACACGTGTATAGCGTGGGGATGACATGTTCCAAACACACTGCAAACCAGCAGTGATACTTTGCAGAACCAAAGCTTAACGGGAGATGTGGTCCATGGAAACGAGAAAGCTGTGTCTAGCAGAAAAATCTCTCACACGGCTTCAATATTGACTTTAACATAATCAAAATGAAAAATCCCCTCATTTCATGTGTTCAAGGTCCGCACTGGCTGGTGACAAATGTATGGGACAGTGAGATTCTACGAAAACCCACAAGACAGACTTGACTTTGTAAGTTTAAAGTGAGTTCGGGAGGCTCTTTTACCAGAGAACCTGCAGTGCGCATATCAGCATTTGGGTGTCGAGCACCCTGGCAGGTGCAGACACCGCTCACGCCACCTCTCACCTGCGTCACACAAAGGCACAGTGTCTTCCAACTGGGAGGGAAGCTTCACATTAGCAGAAGATACGCTGATCAAGGAAAGACACGTGTCTGAAAAGACCGAGAGGCTCCCTACCTGCAAACAGTTCCAAAGAATACCAGCCTAGGGGCCTGTCAGTCAGATAAAGGCCACTGAGGCAGAGATCAAAGTGCTCCTTCTCAATACTCGCCAAACTTGCCACAAACGTGCCAGGACTCACCAGTTCTCTACTGGAATTTTGCTTTTCTCTATATCAAGCTATAATAAAGTGATCCATTAAAATCAACATGATTAACACTAATTAAAATATCTTATTTATCATTTATTAATTTAAAATTTATCTTGTTTATCTTAGTTATCATTTCATTTAAAATAACCTACTTTACATATAAATATAGAGAATCTCCCTCTTAAGAACATCTGAATAATTGACAGCTCCCGTACAGTTTCAGTGTTTTTTTTTTTTTTAAGGGCCACACCTGTGGCACATAGACGTTCCCAGGTTAGGGGTCGAATTGGATCTGTAGCTGCCAGACTGCACCACATCCATGGCCAGATCTGAGCCGCATCTGTGAGCTGCACCACAGCTCACGGCAACATTGGATCCTTAACCCACTGAGTGAGGTCAGGGATAGAACTCGCATCCTCATGGATACTAGTTGGGTTCTTCACCCCTGAGTCACAGTGGGAACTCCAAGTTTCAGTTTTTATGTTTATGTTTCAAATCATGCCAATGCCAAGAGATTCCCTGAGGGAACAGCCAGTCACTGAAAATCTAGGATTTCATCATCCAGGTCTGGCACATCCTGACCGAGGTACCTGGGAGAGTGGACGCCCTCGTATTTCAGCGACACTCTTCCTCCTGGCACGGAATCATCTGGGGCATCTGCTTCAATCACAGTCCCAGGGATTCTGAAACAATGAAACAGGGTCTTGGTTTGTTTAGGTGACGGAGGCCCTCAGGCCTGTGAAGGGATGTCCTGGTTTCTGTTTCTTTTTCTTTTCTTTTTGTCTTTTTGCCTTTATGTAGAGCCGCACAGGGGCATATGGAGGTTCCCAGGCTAGGGGTCTAACAGGAGCTGTAGCTGCCAGCCTACACCACAGCCACAGCAACGCGGGATCCAAGCCGCGTCTGCAAACTACACCACAGTTCACGGCAACGCTGGACCCTTAACCCACTGAGCAAGGCCAGGGATCGAACCCACAACCTCATGGTTCTTAGTCGGATTCGTTAACCACTGAGCCACGAAGGGAACTCCTGGTTTCTGTTTCTTAATAGCTGGGCCACACTATCCATGGGGAGGGGACTGCCCCTGCCTGCCCCAGATCATAAACGTGCAGGAGAGACCCTCTGCTTTCGCCCTTCACCTTCCATCAAATCCTTCAATCCATTATCATAAATAGAAAGCTCAATTTCTAATACAGCACTGACCCACCCCAGCGGAGGTACTTACTCTGCCGTAAACTGGATCAACAGCACTTCACTGACTCAGCTTCCGAAGGAACCAAAAGGATGAGAAGATCGTCAAATGTTTCAATTTGTCCAAGATCCCAAAGAGCTGTGTCCCGAGTCATCTCAAACAAGGTAACACGCTGAACAGGAATCTTGAAAACACATCAAAACACTTTGCCATATATAACGAATGTTATTGCCCCAAAGCAGGTCAACTTAATAAAAGAGAAATATATAATACCAAAGACTGAAAAATGGCCTTTTATGTTAAAGATAACGTCTTTCATTTGGAAATACCTCAAGGTGCTTTTTTCAAGCTGCATCATTTGAATTGCTCCCCTGCACTGAGATAGGGGAACATACTAATTTCCCGGTAGCTAAAGTATGCATTCTTTCAGAACATGCAACGTAAAAACATTGCTGTTCCTCTTAGGTGATCCCACCCTCCATGTCCATGCTTCGTACTGCATCTGGATAACTGCTTGTAAAGAACTTCATGCAACCTGTCATAACACATTGCTACCAACCTACCAGCTGCTTTAAGGTATTTGGTTTATAAGAGCAGAAACTCTCAAGTTCCCAAATGAGTGGACTTTCTTAAGGACACACAAGAAGTGTCTGGTTGAAGGTCTCTTCCTGTGGAACGGTTCCTGCTGGACAGCGGCCGTAGAGCCGCGCCCACCCCAGAGGCGAGAAGCTGAGTGTTCGCAGGACTTGCAGGGACTCCCACCACCTTTGGCTGGAATGAAATGGAAACCTTGGGCCACTGTGAGCCTTCTTGAGATGGCTGGAGCCCAGAAGACATAAAACTGAGGAAAAGGTGAAACAGATAAGGGCCTAAAAGGAGAAGAAGGGTACTAGCCAGTAAGGGTTAGAAATGGGGAACTTGGCAAACTTTGGGAAAAGCTGCTGGCCTCCTTTCTAAATGTCAGATCAGCCCGACTTTGGCTGTGAGGCCAGCTGTCCTTTTCTAGGCTCTTCTGGGCACTTTTCCATAATCAAACTGGGCTAATGTAGAAAGAGCAGGAGGCAGGGCACACACCGCCCAGGTCTGCCGGCAGACGGACACTGCTCTCCAGGGCCGTCTCTGCCAAAGGTTGAGCTGCTGCTTCTGCAGGATTTTAGAATCCATTCCAGCCTCCTCAGGCACCTTGGACACAGGGGCTGTCACCTTTCTAAGCCTAACAGTATTGGGAACAGTGCTCCCACCTGCCATCAGGAATGAAAACGAGCCTGCAAGGTCAAGTCCGGCTCCCCCCTTGTTCTGAACCTGGTCTCTGGGGCTGGGGGGGTGGAGCACTCAAACTCAGGATCGGACAGACAGTGCGGCCGTGAGTCCCGGGGGTCTGCACACCGGAACCATCATTTTGAGTACCTCCTCCAGGAGACCACACCTTTGTCCATCCACGTCATCGTCCATTTTGTACCAAACGTGCCAGCAAAATGTTGGTTTCAAAGCAAGTGTTTACGGAACTCTCTAAACCCACTCTAAATATATAAGCTGGTAAATAAACTATGTGCAGAGCGAATGGATCAGTGTTTATTTTATGGGTTAATTCTCACGTCTTATTCAGCTTCTTATAAAATGAAAATATGCACACATGTATGTAAAGAATATAGTGCTTGGTATTTATTTAGTCATTAGGATATTCTGGTGATTTTGATATTTGGGTTTGATGGATTTTATTGTGTTAAAAAAAACGGCAGGTTTGCCTTAGATCCTGTGATCTTTCCATCAATTCTGAGATGTTTCACTTTTTTTTTTTTTTGCCTTTTAGGGCTGCAGTCACTGCAAATGGACTAGGCTAGGGTTCCAGAGCTATAGCTGCTGGCCTTCGCCACAGCCACAGCAACGCAGGATCAGAGCCAGGCCTGCGATCTACACCACAGCTCACAGCAACGGCAGATCCTTAACCCACTGAGCGAGGCCAGGGATCAAACCCACAACCTCATGGTTACTAGTCGGATTCGCTTCCACTGCGCCACAATGGAACTCCACATTTGTTTTAAATACAATTTGTTTCTCTAATAGCATTATGTAGCAGATCCAAACTGTCAAACTCAGTATGAACAAAAAGCATTCACAGACGTCCACTTAGATTTGATATTTGATTTGTGTGTTTCTACCTTTGTCCTCTAAGGACTTAACATTTTAACTTGTGACTCAAGACCGTCTTGCATGTGATACGTGCCCCAATAACCCCAGAGAAACAAGGCTTGAGGGATTCCTGACACACAGCATGATTTCAGCTTAAGAACAAAGTGTTTGGTAGTTCGATTCTTTTTAATCAAAATACTCCTTTAAAAGTTTGAGTTTGTTTTAAGGACTCGTAAGTATTCTAATTGCACTGTTTTTTAATTCAAATTAAATCTAGGAAATAGCTTAGATTTTTCCCAATGGTGAACACAATTACATTAGATTATGGGTTAGAGGGTAATGCGTTGCCTCCTTCTGCACTAGAACATGAGCTTCACAGTGATTTTGTTCCCCAAGGACTCAATAGTGCCTAGCATTGTGCCTAGGTATTAGTAGATGCTCAATATTTATATTTTTGGAATAAACAATTATATTGAAAAAATAATCAAAACAAATTAAATGATCCAGAGGCGTAATATATGTCACAAATATACTTTTACACACATTTATACAAATCTATACTGTATTCATATACTTATATAAAGTGTAACAATGTAAATACTTTCCATTTTATATTTTCTGTTGACTTGATTGTGTTCCTGAGAGCCCAAAAGATGATATTTTTAAAAAACCGCTTTGGAGTTCCTGTTGTGGCTCAGGGAGTAAAGAACTTGACTTAGTGCCCACAAATATGCACGTTCAAACCCTGGGCTCGCTCAGTGGGTTAAGGAGCCAGCATTGCCTCAAGCTGTGGCACAAGGCTCAGATGCACCTTAGATTACATCCTAGCCGGGGAAATTCCATAGGCCTCGGGTGAGGCCATGGAAAGAAAAAAACAAAAACAAACCTTTTCTAGCTAGTTTGTGATGCATACACTTCAGAAATCAAGAAACAGGACTTCCTGTGATGCTTCAGCAGGTTACAAACCTGACTAGTATCCATGAGAATGCAGGTTAGATCCCTGGCCTCTCTCAGTGGGTTAAGGATCCCGCATTGCTGTGACCATGGTGTAGGCCGGCAGCTGCAGCTCCGATTCAGTCCCTAGTCTGGGATCTTCCATATGCCATATGTGTGGCCCTGCAAAGCAAAAAAAAAGAAAAAAAATCGAGAAATGGATTAAGGATCCTTCACGCTGCTCTATCTATACTCCAGAAAATCATTAAGGAATAGTTTAACTTGTTACAAGATTCTTTATTTTGTAAACTATACATAAACAGTAAAAAAGAAAATGCATTATACCTTAAATATTACATAAAGTTAACATTAAAGTTTTTTCTTTTTCCAGTGTACATAAATCAAATGGAAAGAAGCCACCATCTTTATCTCAGTAGACTGTACTGGGAAACCAGTTGACCACTGTTTAAACTGTGATACCAATGTGTGACACCCAACAGGCTTTTCCACTTTTATTATGGGCACAAAACCATAGATCTGATGTACTTAAAGTGATGGTGTACAATTAATTAACATGCAACTTAAATACAACAGTTAAAGTCATTTTTGTCATAGTTAAATCTTGAATGCTACTCCACACAATAATCATAAACAAGTCCACATGGCAATTATGTAACAATAGAAAAAAAAGGAAAAGAAACGTATTCCATTTTCTTCGTTCCAGCAGCAGTACCATGACTGGTGTTAATTTGTTATTTAGGTGTGCTTATCTATGGCCTAATATCCTATATTGGTGTGCATGCTAAAACCTTTCTATTTTGCAAGGCACCATACAGTATGTTCTCTAAGTTTTGACACTAGTAACAAAAATGGCATAATTCTTAGACTGAATGCAATTTTTATCTAAAATAGGAAACAAAATAAGAGCGAATATTTTTAAGTTTGATATTGGGGCAAATGACAAGCTTTTTGTGAAAAAAGTTTTTTTTTTTGTGTGTGTGAAAATACAATTTAAAAGACTCTTCCCCTTTGTCTTTCTAACTTGAAATTCTGCACCCTAAGTTGCTGGTCAGAAATAAAAAGAAACCTAGAAAGGTAAAGAAATCATGCTGGCTAAGAATATTCAAAAATTTACATGAGGCTGCTGTCCAAGTTAAAATAAAGATCGCAAGGATAACAAAGTTTAACTTTCAGAATCCATGGTTTTCCACACTTGCCGTATTGTAAGATATCTTAACCATATCCAGAATAAGTTCATAATTAAAAACATCATCAGGAATACAAACATGGTGGACTGCAGGGTGGTCACTTAGTTTTTCTCCCCCCGTGGTGTCCCCTCACTCACCCCTAAGTCGCTCCAGCTTTGGGAAGAGCCTACTTGGGAACTTCAGTTAAGGTCATGTGTATTTTTATAACACCCTTAGAACCCAGGTCACTAACACGTTATTGTAGATTCAACTTAAAATTTCTCTCAGAAACATCCCCCGTGCGACCTCAAACCCTGGTTGTTGCTTTGTTTGTGGCAGACGTACATGGTTTGGTTCTTGTGAACTTTGTTCTTCATCTCAGTAGCTCTTCCTAGCTTTCTCTTGTCTGGCTAGTCTCCAATTATGTTCTGTTCTTCTCTAAGTCGTATAAAAACTCAAAGCAAACGACCCTTACTTAAACATAAAGCACTACGACTCTAGGTGCAATATCTGAAATAACCATACAAAATATAAGTGAGTCTCAGAATCATTTTGCTTGGGGGCAGGAAGGTAATTCTCCATAGGCTGTCACTGCGTAAATAACAGAATGTGGACTTAGCGCATCTCTGCCGTCAGATGTAGCCGTCCTGGTCACCAGCATCGTCATCCCCTTCATCCTCATCATCATCGTCCATCTCATCTTCATCCTGCACAACATCCCCTTCATCCTCCTCATCAGCCCACTCTCGGAAATCTCCACTCGCAAAATCTCCAGAGATCTCAAAATCAACAGCTTCGAAAAAAAGTAAACATCAGCGTTATCCGAGTGGTGGGATAATTTCTGGGGGATAGAAAATTCTGATGACAATGGAGGAAATTAATAGAATTTTGAATTCCTCTTTGGCTTTCTCAACAAAAGATAAGGTAAAACCCATTCTTTATTATTTGTTAAGATTTATGTGCCAAAGAAAGGAATTATCACTGAGGTCTGATATATGAGATTTCCAGTTCAGTAATATTGATCTCAGCCCCGTTTTTATAAAGGGGACGTCCAACTTTGAATTTTTCTTACAAAGCATTGAGAATTTCTTCTATTCGTGTGTAGGGAACAAAGTTGCCCCTTAAAGACGTTCACTAGCTAATGGCTGAAACCTGTGAAGATGGACCTTGCATGATAAAAGGGACATAGCAGAAGTGATTAAGTCGAGGGTCTGGCTCTGGGAGGTTATTCTGGGTAACTGGCCCAGATGGTCACTTGCATCCTTCAAATCTAAGAACTTTTTCCAGATGGAGTCAGAGGGAGGGGTGAGTACAGAGCAGTCAGAAGAGCAATGCTGATGGGGAGACAGTCCAAGGAGCCAAGGAAAGTGAGTGGCCTTAGAAGGGGACATGGCCAGGCAACAGAGCACCTCAGAAGGAAGCCTGTGCTGGACTTCTGACGTGCAGAACTGCAAGATGACACACCGCGTGGCTTAAGCCACTAGATCTGTGGGATTTTGTTACAGCAGCAACAGAAAATGAACAGTCAGTCGGTATTTTAAAAAATATTTAGAAATATATTAAAATTACTAAGCAATAGTGCACACACATCTCAGTATGTATTCCTTTTCCAACTTCTGTAATATTAGTGTGTTTATTTTCTACTCTTTCTAATATTTTAGTCTAATTCTTTGGTAGCTGATCATACAAAATCCTATTAATGTAATCCAATGCTCGGAACCGACTGCTTTTACAGCACACTGAGATTCATATCTTAGGTGAAGAAATTTTATTTCTACTCTTCTACTTCTTGTGTTTTCTTAATAATTTCAAAACACTGAGAAATCTTGAAGTCATGGTGCCAAAACATTTCCCTGTCACTTAGGACTTACATTCATATCCACGTCATTTTTACTTATAAAATGTAAAACCTAAAATTCTTTATCCATCACTGGCACCACTGATAATTGAGGTAATTAATAATGCAACTTGTTTAAACTGCATATTACCAAGACATCTTTTCCACATGGTTACAATGATGTTGTGGCTATTGAGTACTGCACTTCATCCTACTTAAATCTAAAAACTCTGTCCAGAAAACCAAAACCCAGCTATTAAAAGTGTTATGGAATAAATAAATGCAGATTGGGCATTTATGCATGAAACACGATTGCTTTTACATTGTTTATCATTTACCTATTTCCAAACAAGCACAGTATATCAGTTTAAAAATTGCACAAAGGAGAAAACTAAACATTTTCTAAAATACAATACTGACCAAATATTTTGTTTTCATTTGTGGCCATTTGTATTAGTTAAACATAATCCATTAATTGTGTGTGTGTGTGTGTGTGTATAGCTAAATGGCTTTTGTAGTGAAAACTGTATAGTACAAACGAAAATACGAATTTGAAACTTGCATCCTGAAAAAATATTTTATGAAACAAAAAAGATGTCACACTTAAAGCTTTAAAATGTATGCAAGTTATGCTCAACTTAAGTCATATTATTTTTAGGTATAAAAACAAAAATACATGCTCAGAAAAAGAATATTAATTATAATTACTCTTCAAGCAATTAAACCTGTATTTTTCTCACTCAAACATAAAAGAAACATGCTCATATCGCTGCAACTTATGGAGCTTTACTTTAAAAGGATCATTTTTTCATGTTGGGGAGCCTTTACTCCCTGGAGCTCCCCAAAGGTACACTGGGGTGTGTGTGGGCACTGTGAACCCAGGGCCAGCTGATGGGGCTAGAATGGAGGACACGTCTGTCTCCCCTGCGGGGAACACAGGGGCCTTTAACATCCTGTCTTTGAAGCAGTAAAAGTGGCCCACATTTAATCAGTCTTCTCTGTATTATTTAAATTATGCAGTTCTACTTGTTATTTATACAAGTTTTTAATATGCCAGGAGTGATTCTTCTGCAAAGCCCCCCCCCCAACTGTCTATAATTGTTTGCACTGAGTACGTTCTCATTAAATGCTGGGACAAATGAATGCGATTCTTTACTACTTATCCTGTGCCAGAGAGATCATTAATCAAATGACTCTCCTCCTTACCACAATCCGCGACTCCGTCTGTCCTGGATCCCATGACTTCATTTCCGTATCTGTCTACACACCAGCACTGCCCAGCGCTGCCGTGGCACTGCATTGGCTTGTAGTAGCCGTCTCCGTCACACTGGGGGATGTACTGTCCTGTGAAGCACACACACACACACACACAGTGTGAGCAGGCTGCGCTCCTTTCTGAGAGTCATCAATCCTGCACTCGCTCGGGACAGGCTGCGCCCTAGTCGTGCAGGCTAACAGCACTGGTGAGCGCCCTGCTTTCCTGGAGCCGCCATTCACGGTGAGGGGCCTGCCTTTCTTTGGCTGAGCACATGTAGCGTCCTTCCCTTCCTCTTCTGCGAAGGGTGCTGCTTCCGGAGATCAATGCGGAATTTGAATCTGATGAACACCGTGGGCGTTAAGTCACCCCGCCCGCCGGGCAGGGCACCCAAGACCCTCCACCTTCCCGGTTTAGCACTGCCAGCTTTGCACGTTCGCTTCCTCTAATTTTCGTTCCTGTCTCCCAGGTCTTTCCACCTCAGGCTGTTTTCTCCAAATCCAGGACTGCTGCATCCCCACGGGGACTTTCCGCATCTGGAATCCCTCTCCTTCCCTCCCTCCTGCTTGACTTAAATGTGACCCCTTCTGCTAAAAGCTGGAGGGTTTCTGATATGTTTCTTCCATTGTGTGTGTGCGTGTGTGTGTGTGTGTGTGTGTGTGTGTGTGTGATCCCAGGCACTCACCACCACTGTGATGTCCTCAGTGCTGGGAATTTTTGGTTCTCTTGATTTTGATTATTGTATAAACAACTCAAACTCAGTCTAATGAGAAAGCTAGACATTTACTTTCACACCCGTGATACCTGGCATACCTGTGGTACCTAGCATGTGGCACACTGCTAGTGACAAAGTTTTTTCTCAGTGACCAAACTATAGTTATTTGGTAAAATAAAAAAAAAAAGAGAAGCAATGACTAATAAACAGATAAAACATGAAACTCATTGAGTCTTGCAACAATATGGGATCATTATTTACCCCTTTTTTAAAAGTTTCAAAATTCTGATACGTATATAATCAATTTAGTTTGAAAATGGTAATTCATTTACAAGATCTGAACTACTGCTCTTTCAGTGAGATAGATAAGAGTATCACCACTATGGGAAACTTGAGAACGTCTTCTGTGGATTTACGGCAGGAAAAATAAGGAAAAATGTCAACATTATCTCTACCTCTTAAAAAACTACCATGATTTAACATCTGACATGAAAATGTTAGGATGGATAGTAAGTGTGAGCATATTTAATTTGTTGTTTGTGCCAGTGCACTTTGAAAATGGAAGAGCATTATCAGGAATTCAGCTAGAACTGAAGAGTCTACTGAGACAGCCTGGATCGCGGACACAGCAGCCGAGAGACTGTGAGAGCAGTGCCACCTTCCTGCCCAAAGTGGGGGATGCTGAGGGCTCAGTACCCTGAGTAATGACTTTCGTCTTATTATGTAAGAGGAATAAAGGTGACTCCTCCCAATGGGGTGCTAAATATGTTTTCATTTTTTTGTATCATTCAATACTCAAAGCTTGGATGTTAATAGATTTTTGTCACTAACAGAACTTGATCAAGTCTAAAATATTTTCTAGTTGACTGTCAATGGTTTTCCCACCATGTAAGGGAAAAGCCAGGTACCAACATAATGTTTCCAACTGTGAGCTGGACTGTGGCGCATCTTGTAACAGAGTTAAGGGAAACGACATGCTGTAGCTTTTATCTAATGGTGATGCTTCACATCTAAAATGCTCTATCACAAAAAACTGACCTATTTATGCTGAACTGTGAGTTTTCAAGTAACACAAAAAATCTGCCCATATAAACATACAATATTATAATTATAAAGACAGCATATACTACAATTTAATCAGATCCAAAACCTACTATAAAATTATGTGCCACTAAATACACAAGAGCATTAACACACATGAAAAACGAAAACAAACGTTGCACATGTGGTGTGTTCTACACTGGATCCTAAAGTAGAAAAAGGGACATCTGTGAACAAACTGATGAAATCCAAATAAAGCCTGAGGCTTAATTAATAGGATTATAGCAATGTCAGTATTTAGATTTGACAAATATAGACTAGTTATTCTCTACCTGGTGAGACAGTAACTAGGGGGTGCTGGGTGAAGGATATATGGAAACTGTGTACTATATCTGTTCTTTTGAAAAATCTAAAATTATTCCAAAAAGAGTTTATTTAAAAACTGTATGTTTACAAGAATAAAGAAATTAATCATAATAGTTTCATAATCTACTGACAGCCATGCACCCTAATATTTCAAAGCCTTAGGTGAAATGTGGAACCTATTTATTTATCTACCATCTAATACATATCACCTAAAAGTAAGTTTATAAAGTACCAGTGAAAAGCTAAAGTCTGTCCAGTTTTCCCTGCAGTACTCAGGTCATCCTTTTATCCCATCTCTTGCCCTTTCTCTGTGTCTGCAAACATATATGCTATCAATTCTTAAATTGTCAACCATGGAATGAGAATTGAAGTTTCTGCTGATGCTTTAACTTTAGCATTGCTTAAATCCCTTTTTTTACTTAATAACTTTCAGAATGAACATTATATTAGAGTAATAAAACAGGTATCTTTTAATATGTAAGATAATAAAAGTAAGCTTAATGACTTTCAAAACCTTCGTAAATATTGTTGCTGAAATTTAGTGTGGCCTACCTTTGTTGAATTCGTATAGATTTTGTGTTGCTGTTTCCCTGGGGTTATTTATGTGAGAGCAGTAAAGGTGTCAGAGTGATCTACTCACCTAGGAGCTTCTTGACCCCAAGGCGCTTCTGAATACTGCTGAGCTCTGTCTGGCAAGGCGGATCTGCAATGGCATTAAACAGGCCTCAAGGGTTATGGTTAAACAAAGAGGCTGTGATTTCTGTTACCAAACCTTAGTTGGATTTAGATGGCTTTAGAAGACACATTACATCTGTATCTACACCATCTACATCAACCACATCATCTACCTCTACATTCCCTACATCTACCTATACGTCATCCACATCTGCATTATCAATATCTACATCGTCTACCTCTGCATCATCTACATCTGCACCTACCTCTACATCACCGGCATCGGCATCATCTACATCTACATCGCCTGCATCATCTCCATCTGTACCTACGTCTACATTGTTTAGCTCTACATCATCTCCATCTGCATCATCTACATCTTTGTTCTCTGTATCTACGTCATCTGCATCATCTCCATCTGCACCTACCTTTATATCATCATATCTACCTCACCTACATATACATCACCTACCTCATCTGTATCTACATCATCTCCATCTACGTCTACATCATCTACATCATCTACATCTAACCTCTATATCTCCATCTGTATCTACATCTACATCATCTCCATCTCCATCAACCTCTACATCACCTACATTTACCTCTATATCTACGTCTATGTCATCTACATCCACTTCTACATCATCTACATCTGCATCATCTACATCATCTATATCTATGTCATCTGCATCATCTATATCTACATCACCTACATCATCTATATCTACCTCACTACATCTACTTCTTTGTAGAGAGGCTTTCCAATGATTAAATTTAGACTATCTTGATTTTCCTTAGACAGACAGAATTGGATGAAAAAGGGAGAATGGTGTAAAATATTCATGGGATGCGAAATGGTTCTTTTCATTGACTTTTAAAAGGTCAGTCAACTCATTAATGTAAACACATCTGACAGGCTGCTGCCTAAACAATGAACTGATTATGTTTCCCCTCATTTAAAACAGTTTCTATGACTGAGAGAAATAGCTTTGCATTAAAACATAATCTAGGAAGAAGTTAATGCTTCCAACTTATATTAGAAACACTTATAAATTTTGATATTGAATAATCAAAGGCTTTGGTCTTTTTCGTTTCACCCTGATGCTTTAAGTATTAATGCAATTTGGAAACAGAATGTTATTTACAATAATTTCTGAGAAGCCATCTTTTAAAAAATAAACTTAAAACATTAAACCTATTTGGAAATAAGTATCTGCTTATTTTTCAAACTCTTTCAAACCACTTAGAAGAATATTTTCTTCCTCTAGTGTAAAATTCTAAATAGAATATAATTTGACTTATATTATTATCACATATAATTATATATATCCTTATATATAATACATATTCTTATCTGAAGACAAGTCAATGCATTTTATAGTCAGATTTGAAAAACTTGCTGTTAATACATGCTATGTAAAAATTGTATCACAAACTACTGAAATAGCAAAATGATAAAACTAGTACTTACTTTGCTACACTACAACTTTTTAGGGAAAAGGCAAGATATAATTAATTCAAATAATTTAAAAATTCTTCAGTATCAATCTCTTTTTTTTTTTTGTCTTTTTGCCTTTTTATGTGGAGCCGCACCCGCGGCATATGGAGACTCCCAGGCTAGGGGTCTAACAGGAGCTGTAGCCGCTGGCCTTCCCCACAGCCACAGCAACGTGGGATCCAAGCCGCGTCTGCAACCTTCACCACAGCTCATGGCAACGTCGGATCCTTAACCCACTGAGCAAGGCCAGGGATCGAACCCGCAACCTCATGGTTCTTAGTCGGATTCGTTAACCACTGAGCCACGAAGGGAACTCCCCAGTATCAATCTCAAAATACTCAGTTATTAAATTTGTGTGTAGGCATCAGAGTGGAAAGAGGACTTGAGACAAGTAGCTTAATAAATATTAGCTTAACATATACTTTACAATTTAATATGTCAGGCCAACAACACTTTCCTGTAGGAAACTAAAATGTAAAGAAAAAGTAATCTGCTTGAAAGACCAATAATCACCTTATTGTCTTCATTTTGAATCTGGCCCAACGGGTTCCTTTGCTTTTGTAATAATTTGTGGGTCTCTTATCTTAAGTATTAAAGGAATAGAAATCAAGTTGAATACTATGGGCCTACAGAATAGATCTTCTAGAATTTACTGCCCTCCTACATTTAGAACCAAGAGAGAAGATTCAAGCCAAAGTTCTGATATTACATTGAAAGTGATTCTTCTAACTGCTATGGGCCAGTTATCGTAAGCAGAAGTGATACACGTCTCACTGGCCTGGGGACTGCCTACAATCAGGCATGTTTCCATCTGACTCTAGATTAGTGGCCCCGCTGAATAAATGGTGACAGCCCCACAAGCTCTGGATGAGGAAGCCTCCAGGATTTCCAGACAAATCATGACGGATAGGGCTGTTCCACTACAACCAGTACTGGTCTGTGGTATCTTTCGTCTGCTCTGCCTGGCATCCTTGGTGTGCTCAGAGGATGCGGCTGAGGTTTTACCTCTCCTGTCACCTGTGAAAGGGCAGTGAGGCAGCCAAGTGCATGAAGGCTTCGATGTAATTAGGCTGAATATTTAGCTTAGGGTTTAGGCACAAATTTATATACAAGATTTACTTCCTCTAATTTAATGTTTCTCTAGCTTTACGGAAATTTTTTTTTTTCTTTTTAGGGCCACACCCACAGCATATGGAAGTTCCCAGGCTAGGGGTCCAGTTAGAGCTACAGCTTCCAGCCTATGCCACAGCCACAGCAACACCAGATCGGAGCTGTGTCTGTGACATACACCACAGCTCACAGCAATGCTGGATCCTTAACCCACTGAGTGAGGCCAGGGATGGAACCCGCATTGTCATGGATTCTAGTCGGGTTTGTTAACTGCTGAGCCACAAAGGGAACTCCTAAAAATGTTTTTAATGTTTATTCTCTTTCATAAAATCACTTAATGAATGAAGTCCATAAGTCAGTTACCCTGACAGAGATTTTGTAACATTTTCCAGTACATTCAAGTAATGAACATAATTAGCCAAACTTTCCTAAGCTTTTGGGAAGTTGTAAAAAATCCTTTAATCAGCTCGGATACCATTTACTAAATTATCTCTACTATGTATTAAATGATCTCAGAGAATATCTTCATGTGACTATAACACTTTGGAAGTGAATAAATGAAGAGTATATAAACAGCGGAAACTTTAAGCGACCTTTAACCAGTTCTACAAATAGTACTGTAAAATCTAGGAATGTTTTAAGATAAAAAGACTTATTTCTGCAGTAGAAACATTGAATTATCCAGAATATTTTAAAATATGCATATATAGGCAGACAAGATATCATAACAAGCAAAGAAAAATTAAAATAACGTTTGTCATCATAACAAAAGACCGCATATTTTTTATGGTGTTTTTCCAGATTTACTTTTCTATTTTTTAAATGATTTAGGTGTTTACTAATTCATTAAAACCAGGGTGAGGTTTTTCAGCAGTATTCAGTCACCTAGAAAGTGCATATGTAACAGTAAGTCAACAAGTGTTTGTGAGTTTGTCTGTATCCCTGTGTGCATGTATGTACACGTGTACGTGTTTGTGTGTACAACTTAGAATATTTTAACAAAGCAAATCCACTTTTTAAATTTTGTTTAAAGTGGTTTATAAATAGTTAATCTATCCTATAGACCTTGTTGTTGACTCACTGATAATCAGTTTATAGGCTATGATAAGCATGTCATCCCTGATTATTAAACTATTACTAATATATTTTCATAATTTTCAAGTAATTGAGATAGTAAAATGCCCCATATAATGTGCTGGTCTCCATATGAAAACCTGAGAATCATTAATACAGTTTAAAGCAGCTTGTTCATTTTCTTTGCTGTCAAGAGCTTCCCAAAAAAACCCAGTGACAACAGCAGATGTCTCACATTAAAGTAATACCCAATTTGTTTTTCAATATTAGCATTGAAGTTACACAGTCATTGTTTTTTTAGTTTCCCCAAACTTAATCATCAAGTGAGTGTTTTGGGTCTACTTTCCTAACATACTTAATTTTAATTACCATTTCGCTGATTACATAAGCATGGCTCCGACTTTCTGTTAGATTTTGTGTCCTGGTAAAGAAGACGCTCATAAAGAGAGTGGAGACTCTTTGCCTGTGAGTTTTCATAAAGCTAAGTTATCTTAAAAGTCTGAAAGGCTAGGTCATTTTAAATTCAATGTGTAAAAATAACTTTATGGCGAAGGCTGTGGTTCATTCTGCTCATTTAATAAGATCACAAAATAGAACATTAAAACTCCCCAGTATAGTGATAAAAAGCCCATTTATTCTCCACCGTGGGCAAAGCGGATAGCAAATTAATTTAAATGATTACTTTTAATATGTACGTTCTCATATCTCTATGTGCTTCCTGGTGGCTCATAATGGAAACTATAATGAAGCGCATTAATATAATGTATTAATTACTATTTTTCATCTCATTGAGTGTGTTGTGCAGCCTGAGCTGAGTTCTACTGTTCAACATGCTACTTATTTGCTCTTGTATTAAACACTCTTAATTAGAAAGCCATCTGCCTCGATGCGTGGGGTGCGTGAGGCTGGCGGGAGCCTGGCACGGTACCTTGCTGCCTCTGGAAGCAGTAGCACCACTCGTTGTTGGAGATGGAGCGGTCCCTGTACGTGTCACAGGAGTTGAAGAAGGCCTCCGTGCACTGCTCGTTCTTGTCCAGGTAAATGCTCCCCAGCTCCGACTGGTCCAGGAGCAGGTCGTAGTTTGTGTCAAGTCTGTTAAACATCCAGCCAAGTGAATCCTTGCAGATGGGCAAAATACTGGTATCAAATCCTAAAGGCAAAGATGGAAAAAGACGAGCGAAATCTGAAAGTTGCCATCAGCAGCAAAAAAATGAAGTGTCATGGCGGGTTCCTTAGGGCACCCACTCAGCTGAACTTGGGCTCAAACACATTGACCTTTGACCACCTGGCTTCAAAGGCAAGTAGAGGTGGTGAGGCAAGCCTCTCAGGGTAGTTGTGAGGGTTAGCTAACTGGAATAGAAGGCATCTACTACTAATCAGTCATTCGTTTGATGGCAGTTACTGCTACGATCATATTACATATTAGTATTATATTATTATCATATTATACATCACTTACTATTCTTGTTCAAGTTTTTTCTGGTTAGCGTGGTTGACCAGATGTATAAAGTGGTTAACCAGATGTATAAAGTCGTAACTGAATAATAACTTTCTTTCCATAAAGAAATAAAATTCAGTTTTTATTCAAAGAAATACAAATTTCCTTTTTACAAAAGCCTAATTAACCCATAACAAATAATAACTTCAAGGAATTCCTTGGTGGCACAGTGGGCTAAGGATGTGGCATTGTCACTGCTGGGGTGTGGGTTCAATCCCTGGCTTAGGAATTTTCGCCTGCTGCGTGTGCCACCAAAAAATGACAATGATAACTTCAACAACGCTCTGCATCTTGGTAGAACCGTGGTGACTGTGATATTTCACAAGTAATATCCGGAGAAAGAATGACCACCATGTAATTTACATGCTACCCTGTCTTCTGCTTCCCTCCAGGCAACTTTTTAAGCACAAGCGGGCTATGATGGGAAGCGGCACAGGGCCCTGGGTGGGACAGATCCCATCTAAACTGCACTCCATCAAAGTGCCAATACCCAGGTTAGCTCAGACCTTGCAAAGGCTCAGTGTCCCAAAAAGCGGCAGATGCAATGTCAGTGTGTGAAACGTAATTTAGAAATTCATTTTTGGAGTTCCCATTGTGGCTCAGTGGTTAACGAATCATGACTAGGAACAATGAAGTTGCGGGTTCGATCCCTGGCCTTGCTCAGTGGGTTAAGGATCCGGCGTTGCCATGAGCTGTGGTGTAGGTTGCAGACACAGCTCGGATCCCGCGTTGCTGTGGCTGCGGCGAAGGCCGGCAGCTACAGGTCCTGTTAGACCCCTAGCCTGGGAACTTCCCTATGCTGCGGGTGTGGTCCTAGAAAAGGCAAAAAGACAAAAAAAAATTATTTTCAACTACTTTTATTTGTCAGGTTTAAGCTAGGTTTAGCATGTATTTTGTCTTCCGGTTTCTGTTTTATTTGCTATTTTTCCCCTCATTACAACTGAAAGTAAAACAGGAACTCATTTTGCTGGTGTGGAGAGAGGATGTGTTTGGAGAGGTGACAGCTTCTGAAAGTTGAGTTTTTCGTCAACACCAGGACCTGAAGAGTAGTTTAACTGTTTATGGGAGGCATTCCCTCCCAGGGGTAGTCAAGTTTACGATCTAGTTGTACATACACTCTTTTCATCATTTCACTTTGTGACACTTCAGATTTGAGAATAATTGCAAGTAGATACAGATACTTAGGATTTCATGTTTAAACCCTATTTAGCGATTTTAGGATACTCAGGATCAAAAATTAAATAGGTACTGACTCCAGGAGATTTGACAAATTCATAATTTTGCTACCTTTTCAGGATTTGTTTTACTAATATCTTCAGAGTATACGTAGTACTTTCTATCTGTGCATCGCTGTGCCTGGCAATGCGGGTACAAAGGTAAAGAGGTGTTTGCGACACCTTCCTAAAGACAGAGAGAAAGAAAATCAGTGATTTTCTCATTGTATTTTTCTTGGTAAAACTGTTCATAGAATGAAACAGATCTCCCACTTAAACAGACACACAGTAAACATGAACTGCTCAATTCCTACTGACTTTCCAGGTCTTGACCTTGGTTCTGGGAGGGGGTGGTGGATACAGGAACATACAGGAAAGGCCCCCATTTTTTTACAGCTTTCTCTTTCTCTCTCTCTCTCCTTTTTTTTTTTTTTCTTTTTAGGGCTGCACCTGCGGCATATGGAATTTACCAGGCAAGGGGTTGAACTGGAGCTACAGTTGCATGCCTATACCACAGACATACCAACTGCGGGATCTGAGCTGCATCTGCTACCTACACCACAGCTCAAGGCAACACCGGACCCTTAACTCACTGAGCGAGGCCAGGGACTGAACCCACATCCTCATGAGTCCTAGTCAGGTTTGTTAACTGCTGAGCCACAAAGGGAACTTCCATACAGATCATTTTAATTTAATTTCATTTATTTATTTTTGCTTTTTAGGGCCACACCTGTGGCATATGCAGGTTCCCAGGCTAGGGGTCTAATTGGAGCTACAGCTGCCAGCCTACACCACAGCAATGTCAAATCTGAGCCGTCTGCGTCCTACACCACAGCTCACAGCAACGCTGGATCCTTAATCCACGAAGCAAGGCCAGGGATCAAACTCACAACCTCATGGTTCCTAGTTGGATTCGTTTTTGCTGAGTCACAATGGGAACGCCTTTATATTTTATTTTATTATTATTTTTTTCCATACAGCTCATTTTAAAATGTGTGGTTTGAGGCACTGGCTGAAACTGTCCATTACCACCAGAAGTTGTCAAATGCTCAGCAGCTACACAAAGACAGCAATTGCCAGAAAGAAAATAGACTAAATTCTGCAAAACCATTCAAAACACCTGAGTTCTGGGTGTGAGGTTCCTGTGTGCCTCTGACTACACCCTCCCTTCCCAACCTCCCTTCCTGAGGCAGTGGAGAAACGTCAGTGCTTCTATGAATAAAAGGTTTGGGAAGAGGAGAGAGATGGACACTGGGGTTAGCGGACGAAGGCCGGCCTCACCCCCACCTGTTTCTGCGGACGTGAGGGCTGAACTGGTCAGCCTCCTGGAGGGGCTCCTGTCAGTCTGCGAGGAGAGGGGTGCCTGGTCCCCGGGCAGGTCTGCTTATCTGCTTTCTGACCAGTCCTGTTGCTGCAAAGGGGGGAAGGCAGCTGGAGCACAGCTGTGCAGATACAAGGCAGAGATGGCTCTGGATCAGCCAGAGCCCGAAGACCACACTTGGTGCTGGCCCTCACAACAGCAGATGCTCCCCTCGCCCAGAGATCCCAAGGGACTGGGGACCCCCGTGTAAGGAACTCCCATCACCCTCATCACATGGGAAATTCCAAGGGTCTTAGGGAAGACCCTTAGGGAAGGTGTCAGGACAAGGGTGGGCCCAGCAGCTCCAGCCTCAGGAGGTGTGGCTAAGAGAAGCTCTGTGTGGGATCCAGGTAAGAGGCCACACCCACAGTCCTCATATATATATATATATACACGTATTTTTTTTAAATTTTATGGCCATACCTGTGATATATGGAAGTTCCCAGGTTAGGGGCTGAAGTGGAGGTGCAGCTGCCAGCCTCGCCACAGTCACAGCCATGTCAGATCCTTAACCCACTGAGCAGGTCAGGGACTGAACCCACATCCTCATGGACACTATGCTGGGTTCTTAACCCACAGAGCCACAAGGGGAACTCCCCAGAGTCCTCGGTATGTCACATTTTTAACCTGGCTATTCCTCTGTGTAGATGCCAACTTCCCTGTGGTGTCTTTCCCTTCCAGAAGTTCCTTTAGCATTTCCTGAAATCTCTCAGCTTTGGATTGTGGAAAACTCCTGGTTTTAGCTTTCTGAAACTTTTTTTTTTGTCAGGGATGGTAGTTTTTTCTTTTAGCACTTTAGGAATCTTCCACCATGTCTGGCCTCTGTCTCTGAGGAAGGGCTTGTGACATCCTGATCTCTGTTCCTCTGAACAAAACTTGTCTCTTTGCCTTTTTTCCCTCTGGCTACTTTTAGGCCTCTTTTTTTTGCCTTTTTCTAGGGTCGCACTTGCGGCATATGGAGGTTCCCAGGCTAGGGGTCTAACAGGAGCTGTAGCTGCCGGCCTTCGCCACAGCCACAGCAACGTGGGATCCGAGCCGCGTCTGCAACCTACACCACAGCTCACGGCAATGCTGGATCTTTAACCCACTAAGCAAGGCCAGGGATCGAACCTGCAACCTTATGGTTCCCAGTCGGATTCATTAACCACTGAGCCACAACAGGAACTCCTAAGCCTCTATTTTTAATGCTGACTTTCAGCATTTTGATTACACTCTTTTTTGGTGTACTTCAGTTTGTTTTGTTTCTGTTGCCTGATGTTTATTATAATTCTTGTGTGTGTGGGTTTATAATATTCAAATCCAGAAATACTTTAGCCACCATTTCTTCACGTGAGCTTCTGAACTCCACACCTCCAGTACTGTTACTTGTCTGCTGCTGTGCCTTGCCCACCAGGTCACTAGGACACAGGATCTATCTGTTTTTCCTCCATGTTCTATTAGGGGTAGTTTAACCATATCTCTTAAGGTATGTGGACTTTCTCTTCTGCACTTTTTTCTTTTCTTTTGTTGCCAGCTTCCCCAGATACACTAATTGGATGCTTACTCAAATGTCCCCTCTTGTAAGTGACACTCCCATTTACCTTTATGTACTGTGCACATAAACACTGTTTCTAACAGTTGGGTCTCCTGATACTCACCCACCATCACCGCTATTTCTGGGTATGCTTTCTGGGTTGCAGTCTCTCTGAGTCATGGACCATATTTTTAGGCTTCAGAGAGTGTTGGTAAATTTCAATAGATGGCGCCCATTGTGAATCATGAATTGCTGCCCCAAATTATTGGTTGCTGGGTTTTGTGGAATTCCTCCATGTGCTCTACTTCATTTTGGCATGAAGTTAAAAACCAGCACCTCAGCCCGACTCTAAGGTAGCTTGACGCTTTGTTGTGTTGGGAGCAAAGCAGACCTTGACTTAGTTCCACAGTCAAAGTGCCTCTTATTTCATCAGGGGATGAACAACCATTGCTTCATCCACTACCCAGGGAAGGACATTTGGGTTGTGGCCAGTTTCCACATGCATGTTTTCATGTGAATGTATGTTACAGTTTCTCAATGATAAACATCTTGAAATGGGATTTCTGGGTCGTATGACAAGTTTATGTTTCCTTGCACAAAGCGCTGCCCAGCTGTTCTTCACCGTGGCTGCACCATTCTGCATTCCCACCAGCAGTAAGTGAGAGAAGCAGTTGCTCTTGTCCTCACCAGCACCTGGTCCTGTGGTTTATTTGTAGCCATTCTAACAAGGATACAAGAGGCATCTCACTGAACAAAAGTTCAGCATCTCGCTCACACTGATGCTGACTGACCCAGCTTCTTTCCATGTGTTAGGTACACCATATACTTCCTTTGGTGACCTGTACAGATATTTTTCCCATTCTCAGTTGGGTTGTTTGCTTTATTACTATTGATATTTTTGAGATTCAAGTCCTTTATCAGATATGTATTTGCCAGTATTTTATCCTACTTTGTGGCTTGTATTTTCATTGTTAAAGTGGTAGCTTTCAAAAAGCTAGCATTTTTAATTTTGATGAAGTTTGGTGTCACTTTTCCCTTTTATGTGCTGCCTCTAAGGCATCTGTGCTGACCACGGTTACATCTGTTGTGCCCAGGTTTTCTTCTGTAAGACCTGTGTAAGTCTTAGGCTGTCCACTTAGTAGGGCTCTTATTTCAGGTAAGTGATGATGCTGGGATTCTCTTTCATGGACTCCTCCACTGGACACAAACGAAAGCTGAGGCTGCTCTCTCCGTGGGGAGAAAGGCAACCCAGGGAACCTTTGAGCTAAGAGCAGCAACAGTGCTGACCTGTAGGTCATTATCAAACCAACCAACAGAAGAGATGAAATGGAAGAAGGGAAAAAGAGAAAATAGGTAGAAGAAATATTTCAAGAGTTATTGGAAAATCCTCCAAATTAATGAGATTCGTTAGACAACAGAGATAGGAAACTTAGAGAACACCGAGCAGGATAAGAACCCAGCAAAGAAAGAAACAAACAAACACATCAGAGTCAAACTGCTCAAAACTATTGATGAGGAAAAAAAAATCTTTAAAGCAGTTCAAGGCAAAATACACATTCCTGTAGAGATACAGTGAGGAGAATGATAGCGGACTTCCTAGCTGAAACCATGGAAGCCGGGATATGAGGGAAGGACATCTGTACTGTGTTGAAAGAATAGGGGCTCCTGACCCAAACTATTTACCCAGAGAAAATATCTACAAAAAAGGAAGAGCAGTACCTTTTAAGCAAACAAACATGGGAGAAAATTTATTTAAAGCAGATGTGAACTGTAAGAAATGTTAAAAAAATGAATTCTTTAGGTAGAATAAATATGATAGTAGGCAGAAACTTGGATTGTTGCATAAATGAAGATGCACATTAAATTCTTCCAATCTTTTTAAAAGATATTGATAATTATCTTTTAAAATAATGCCTGAAGTTACTAGCGACATATTTGTAACTATATAAAAGCAAAACATATGTCAAAATAGCAGAAAAGATGCGATAAACTGAA
Source organism: Catagonus wagneri (assembly GCA_004024745.2). NCBI lineage: Eukaryota > Metazoa > Chordata > Mammalia > Artiodactyla > Tayassuidae > Catagonus > Catagonus wagneri. The sequence continues at coordinate 29,691,497 of PVHT021183555.1, forward strand.
AGCTTAATTCCCTCTACTATGTACAGTATGGCAAAATATTATTTGAAGGTAGATTGTGAAAAATTAAATTTATACCTTGTAAATCCTAGAGCAACCAATAAAAATCTTTCAAAAGGAGATAAAAATATTAAATCAGGAGTAAAGATAAAATCATAAAAATACTTAACTCATCCAAAATAAGGCATCTGTAAGAGAAGAAATCTAAACATATCAATTAAAAGAAAAAAAATGTCTGAAAAAAAAAAACAATGCTCACAGTTCCTACTGTGATGTAAGTCGGTTAAGGATCTGGTACTGCCGCAGCAGTGGTGCAGACTGCAGCTGTGGCTTGGATTCGATCCCTGGCCAGGGAAGTTTCATATGCCGTGGGTATGGCTAAAAAAATGAAAACAACAACAACAACAAAAAAAAGAAAAAAATAAGGCTCAACTATATATATTTCTGCAGAAAACCATTTTAAATAAAATGGTAGAAGAGATAGAAATGAATGGATTGGAAAAATATATCAGACAAACATTAATGAAAAGACAGCCAGATTAGAGTTTCTGCTGTGGTGCAGTGGGTTAAGAATCCAACTGCAGTGGTTGGGTCACTGAGGAGTTGCAGGTTTGATCCCTGGCCTGTGCGGTGGGTTAAAGATCCATTGTTGCTGCAGCTGAGATGTAGGTCGCAGCTGTGGCTTGGATTCAAATCCTGGCCTTGGGAACTTCCACATGCCATGGGTGTGGCTATAGAAAAAATAAAAAGAAAGCCAGATTGACTATACTAATATATTTGACTTCAGAATAAAGACTGTTACCAAGATAAAAAAGGGGCATTATGTAACAATAATTTGTTCACTAAGAAGATACAATAATCCTAAAGGTGTATTTATCTACAACAAAGCTTCAAAATACATGAAAAAAAATGAACAGAACTGAACAGAAGAAGAGAAAAACTCCCAATTATATCTGGGGTCTTCAACACTCTGCTATATATAATCGATGTTACAAGTAGACAGAAGAAACAGTAAGAGCAGAGAAGAGATGAACGACATGATCAAGAAAGTTGAAATAATTGACAATGACAGAACAATCAACACAAAATAACAGAATAGAGGTTCCTTTCCAGTGCATTTGGAACATAAACAGAACTGAGCACATTTGAGAGAACTGAAATCATAAAATAAGACATCAGAATTCAAGAGAATTATGGAGGGAATGAATCACAGAAGGAATTCTCAAGAAAGAGAACTTAAACAGAACACAGAGACATAAAGCATAAAAATGGATTAAGTAATTGCAAAGATGTAACTTTATTCAGTAAGAAAACATGAATCCTAACTCACGCCAACACACTGGGGATTGTGCAAAAATATATACATTAGAAGAATACCCCGATCAGTATTTTCTTAGGAAAGTCTCTCTCACAAACTAAGAACTCTGAAATCAAAATAGAAAGGATGTAGTGAGAACATCTGCAATATGATAGAGGATTTAAAGGTTAAAATGATGGCTAGTAACAGCTTGCTGCCAGCACTGTGTATAGATAGTATGACACCATTTACATTAAAATGTTTAGATGAAGATAATGTTCGCATGAGAATGAAGTAAGACTGGAAACCACGTTTCATGTTCCTATCCTCTCATTTTCAAAACAAGCACCTGTTACTTGTATAATTAAAATATAGAACATGAAAATATCAAATAAATATGAAAATACAATGTTATACATATGTTTCCTTCACAGCTGAGATATGTTAAAATGACTTAATACTCATTAATGTCTCAAAGGAATCATCACAAAATTAAATGCTTTCTAATTGGCCAGCATATGGCCCAAGGACCACTGCTATGTCTAGAATCACTTGTTTCCATATGAAATAACCCAAGACAGTTATGCTTTTGAACTATTTTATTTCCTTATTGTATTTTCTCCTTTTGTTTCAACTATCCTTTTTTGATGCTTTCAGGATATCTATTATGCAAACATTCCAGGTCTTTATGTATTACCCAACTGGCACTGGAGTAAAATTTGACTGAAATAATGCTTACTTATAAATGAATACATACGAAATCTATGTATGGAATACGAAATTTCATGTTTTGTTTCCTTTTATGCACAGATTTAAAAAAAAACTCTGGAGTTCCCTTCGTGGCTCAGTGGTTAACGAATTTGACTAAGAACCATGGGGTTGCGGGTTCGATCCCTGGCCTTGCTCAGTGGGTTAAGGATCCGGCGTTGCCGTGAGCTGTGGTGTAGGTTGCAGACGCGGCTCGGATCCCACGTTGCTGTGGCTGTGGCGAAGGCCGGCAGCTACAGCGCCTGTTAGACCCCTAGCCTGGGAACCTCCATATGCCACGAGTGCAGCTCTACATAAAGGCAAAAAGACAAAAAAAAAAAAAAACTCTGTTTTTTTTTGGGGGGATGCAGTACTGTTTTTCCTTTTTTCTAGGTTCAAATATTTCAAATTACTGTTTAAATGTCCTCTGAACACCCTACATAGTTATCCTTTGAAATTAAGGTATTCATTTTGTTACAAAAGAAATGTAGGCCGGCAGCTGTAGCTAGCCTGGGAACTTCCATATGCCGCTGCTGTGGCCCTAAAAAGCAAGAAAAAAAATTAAAGAAATGTAATAAAATTCACAATATTTCACTTACACTGTGAGAAGCAGCCAGAAACCTGTTTTTCAATCATTCCAAAATTTTCAATACTGCTAATAATTCTTTGTATTTGGAATAATATGCTTCCTAAAGTCTAGGGGTTCACCAAAAGTTGAGTGCTAGCAAATGCAACTGGATAATTTCCCAGGTTACAATAATGTAACAAAACCATTTTATTATAGTACATCATCCATTTAGCACCTTATTTTATATTTATTGTTTCAATCTAGATAAACATGAAGCATATAATTTATGCAAAATTATGCCTAAATATGAAGATAATACATTAGTAATAGTAAGTCATATTTACTATTATTATTAAGAGTAAATATTATTTAAATTTACAATAGAGAGAATTACTGTGTCTACCTAGTGCAAGAAGAAAATTCAGGGAGTTTCTGTTGTGGCTCAGGCAAAACGAATATGACAGGAACCATGAGGTTGCCAGTTCGATCCCTGGCCTCGCTCAGTGGGTTAAGGATCCAGCATTGCTATGAGCTGTGGTGTAGGTCACAGACACGGCTTGGATCTGGCATTGCTGTGGCTGTGGTGTAGGCCTGCAGCTGTAGCTCCGATTAGACCCCTAGTCTGGGAACTTCCACATGCTGCAGGTGCGGAACTAAAAAAAAAAAAAAAATTCAGATAACAAACAATATAAGCAGTGATCTGAATCTTTCATTTTACTACTTGAAATAGGAAAATTTATCTACCGACCTAAGGGATCTTTACTTTAAAAAATGACATTCTCTGCTATACCTAGAATGCCCCCTACCTACATTACAATGGGGCATTGTTTTTAAGCCCTCTGAGTCCAAATTCAATCTCCTTCTCACTGTGAAGGCACCCTGTGTATCCTGTGATGTCTCTGTGAGATTACAATGTGCCCACTTACCCTGGGCGTTTTAGGAATTCTGTCATTGTCTCTGACTGAGCAGAGCATTTGGTGTGTAGGGAAGCAAAAATAACACATTATCTCAATCTGAGTCAGATGGTTAATCTGACGGTTTTGCATCTGATTCTGATGTTTTCCAAAATGACAAAAAGAAAATTAATGCGATTTCTCTTTTAGAGAAGGACAGGCACACACACACAACCACAACCATAGTAACAAACCTTGGTACAGTGTGTCTGTTCTTAAATTTTTGGAGATTTAAGTAATGACACAAAATATGTCAAGCATACAGTTTCAACAGATACAACATATATGTTCAGAAAAAAGCTTCAGACAGTATTTTCACGGTGTAATAAAAAAAAAATCAGAGGCTAATCAGCTCTATTTCCTTCATCTTCTCATAAAATACGTTTTAAATTTTTACCATATTAGATGTTTTTCTAAGATAATTCTTTTGTGAAAGCTCTAAAATATATGCAGATAAAATCCACAAGAAACCTGATCTTCTAAAATATATAAATAGGAGTTCCCTTCATGGCTCAGTGGTTAATGAATCCGACTAAGAACCATGAGGTTGCGGGTTCGATCCCTGGCCTCGCTCAGTGGGTTAAGGATCCGGCGTTGCCGTGAGCTGTGGTGTAGGTCGCAGACGTGGCTCGGATCCCGCGTTGCTGTGGCTGTGGTGTAGGCTGGCAGCTGCAGCTCCAATTGGACCCCTAGCCTGGGAACCTCCATATGCCGCGGGTACGGCTCTACATAAAGGCAAAAAGACAAAAAAATAAAATAAAATATATAAATGGACAATATTGTTAAAAATAAAGGCAAACTTGACCAGCTTGGTTAATTTCTTAAAAAGCTATAACATTATCGATCTTTTTGTCCACTAAAACCATTTAACTATGAAATATTTACACTCTCCACAACTCAGATAAACAATCAGTTCTTCCTGAGTGATGGTTATAAAATCCTTCTGTAATGGCTGTGATAAAATCTGGTCAGTTAAAACCTCAGATTAGTATCCTATTGTGTTTGAGGATTAGGAATAACTACTAACATAACCAAGAGGAAAACAAACCTACTGTTTTTCACCAAGGAGGCCTTGGCAGTGTGATGACGTTTAGGAATGTTAAAGGCATGGCACTGTTAACTGGATGGCCAGTGCGTGAGGCTGGCGAGTAGCCCTTTCCTTGTAAAGCACACTCCACAATCTGGGCTCACATCTTACAAGAAGGCTACCTTCCCATTTAAGTTTCATTGTCCTGACCATTTATTTCTATCCTGCTGCTCTCCTGGAACCTGTGCGTCATCCAGAAAACATGGGAAAGCCGCTACAAGTTGGTTAATCACTCTTCTGAAGCTAGAATAAGTTTTAGATAATAATTTGTGATTGGATTTTCACTTATTAAGCAAATTGTTACTGAGTTCCTATTGTGTGCCAGGGCCATTTCTAGCAGCTGAGGATTCCACAGAAGAAAACTCCTGGTCTCACAGAGTTTACGTTTCACTTGGAAATGAGAGAAAATAAACTAGGAAACATTCCTATATCCAGTAGTGACACACACACACTCTAAAGAAAAGCAAGGCAGTGTGACAAGGAGGCTCTGTGGTCATTGCTGTTTTACACGTGGGAGAGGCGAGGCCTCTGATGCTGGATACGTGAGCAACAAGCTGAGGGAAGTGGGCAAGGAGGGACCTCCTGGTGGAGCACGTCCTAGGACCCCGGCACAGCAAATGTCTCCACTATGAGGAATAACACTGATCAAAAAAATCCTGTGAGTACGGATATCCAACCGGCACAAGAAAAGATGTTCAACATCGGTGGTTATTAGACAAATGCAAATCAAAACTACAAGGAGGTACTGCCTCACACCAGTCAGAGTGGCCATCATTAACATGTCTACAGATAACGAATGCTGGAGAGGGTGTGGAGAAAAGGGAACCCTCCTGCACTGTTGGTGGGAATGTAAGCTGGTGCAGCCACTATGGAAGACAGTACAGAGGTACCTTAGAAAACTCTACATAGAACTACCATATGACCCAGCAATCCCACTCCTGGGCATATAACTGGAGAAAATTCTAATTTGAAAAGATACCTGCACGCATATGTTCACAGCAGTACTATTCACAATAGCCAAGACATGGAAGTAACCTAAATGTCCATTGACAGAGGAATGGATAAAGAAGTTGTGGTGCATGTATACAATGCAATATTAGTCATAAAAAGAAAATGAAATAATGCCATTTGCAGCAACATAGAAAACCTAGAGACACTAAGTGAAGTAAGGCACACAGAGAAAGACATATACCATATAACATCACTTGTATGTGGAATATAAAATACAATGCAAATGAATCCACCTATGAAACAGAAACAGGCTCACAGACATGGGGAACAGACTTGTGGTTGCCAAGGGGGAGGGGGCTTGGCGGAGGGGTGGACTGGGAGTTTGGGATTAGCAGTAACTGAATCAGTGTGCTGTACAGCAGAAATTAACACAATACTGTTATTTAACTATACCTTAATTAATAATAAAAAAAAGTTCTATAAGACCTCCTAGAAGCCAGGAGGTCAGAGCAATGGTTAGTCCATGAGAGTAATTTGCACTAAATAGTTTCTAGCAGTCTGGTTTATGAATAGGAAAAAACTGAAGTTGGAGAGCTTATCCCCCATCTTGCATTCAGCTAAGGACTATTAGTGACTCTATAGTTAACATAAAATGAGGTTGGGCTATAAGACTCAGATAAATGAAAACAAAGATATTATAAATGGATTTGTATGTTTTACTCATCATAACACTGCAAAGGAGTTCCCACTGTGGCACAGTGGGTTAATGATCTGGCTTGTCTCTGTGGAGGCACAGGTTCAATCCCTGGCCTGGTGCAGTGGGTTAAGAACCTGGCATTGCTGCAGCTGTGGCATAGGTTGCAGCTCCAGCCTGGATTCAAGCCCTGGCCCTGGAATTCTATATGCCATGGCTGTAGCCATTGGGAAAAAAAAAAATGTCATTAGCAAAATAGATCCATCAAAAAGCATTTACCTTAAAGTAACATAGGACACATTAAACAACAGGTGCAAAGGCACTGGCAACACAACACACTTACCTGCATAACCAGAAAAATATACATGTCTTGGCTTTCCTTGACATATCTGCCCTGTCAATAATATTTCAATGTTCAAAGACAAAGAAATTTCCTCTGAATTGTTTTGTCACTCTTTGTGTATTAAACTGGAAGTGGGCTGGTGAAGCGTCAGGAAGACTCTGACCCTCCAAATACATTGATTCCCACCCCCCAATGGACTTTAATCTCCTCCTTTCCTTTGTTCCCAATTGAGTGCTAGAGTCTAAGGCTGGTGCAGCCTGGGGTGGGGGCTCCCAGCTCTCACGAAGGAACAGAATGGGTCCAAGGGTGGTTGGAAAGTGCAGCCTCCAAGAGCTTAACTCACAGGGAACTGCAGACTCTGGAGAAGGTCAAGACCTACTTCATCTATACCGGGAACCTGGACTGGATCTCATGGCCGAGGCCCAGCACAGGCTGTGGGCACAGGGGGAGCTGGCTCCCTCCAAGGCTCGTGGACCCACTGGCCTTCCATCCCACGCGGGACTGTTGGCAATGAGAGGCCAGTACCCAGTGAGCAGACAAAGGGGAGTCAGCACATCCATCGGCCAACAGCCCGAGAGAAGAATCACCACACAACAGCCAGAGAGAAGAATTATTACACAACAGCCAGAGAGAAGAACCAATCAGCTACACAGTGAGGGGAATAAACAAAGAGGAGACAATACTCAAAAGGAAGACACACATGTGGATATTTAAAGGCCACACACTTAAAAGTGTACAGGACTCCTCTGTAGACTGAAAACATACTTTCTCAGCCTAGTGATCCCGTAGGTGTGGGGTAGGTGGGGGTCCTGATCACTGAACAGCAGTTTAGTGGCCTAAGCAAGAGCAACAACACCTTAGAACGCAGACCAGGGACCTGAAAGTCTGAAATTAAAAGTCAAACAGGAGCCTTCAGGGCCTCACGTTCTTGCTTGGTAGGTAAATGGCTTCTATTTAGGAACAGAATTTGGTTAGCAGGCACCCAAGTTCAAAAGGGCCCATCACTGATCCTTGAACTTTGGCTCGACCAGACTTGCCCAGGTTTCTCTCTCTCCTCCGACTCCTAAGCTTTGGCTCTCCCACAAGGCTGGGCAAGAACTGGAGTGCTGAGATGCGCAGCATCCTTCCTCTTTTTTTTCTGTCTTTTTTGCCTTTTTCCTAGAGCTGCACCCACGGCATATGGAGGTTCCCAGGCTAGGGGTCTAACAGGAGCTGTAGCCGCCGGCCTTTGCCACAGCCACAGCAACGCTGGATCCGAGCCGCGTCTGCAA
>PVHT021183556.1:0-22600 GCA_004024745.2 Catagonus wagneri
GCTGTCTTTTGTCCAATGTATATTCTTGCCTCCTTTATCATAGATTAGTTGACTATAGATGTGTGGATTTAATTCTGGGCTTTCTATCCTGTTCCACTGATCTATATTTCTGTCTTTGTGCCAGTACCATACGGTTTTGATGACTGTAGCTTTGTAGTTGAGTCTGGAGGAATCAGGCTCCCTGACTTCAGACTCTACTACGATCCAAGTTCTTGATGTGCAAATGGACTCACCTCACAAAGAATTCGCACAAGACCTAACAGTGGTTATAGCATATAACCTGAGTGTTATCAATTGTGGCTTAAACAGTCCCACTACAGCCCAGATATGGGAAGGCAGAGGGGAAGACACACAGAGTGAACTGTGGCGGCCAACGTTCCTGTTTTACCAAGCAAGGAGGCAGGAGGTGGCTGTGAAACTGGAGCCTGATGGGTGAGTGTTCTGGTTTTTGTTTTTTTTGCTATTGTTTTTGCTTTTTAAATTGTAACCGGTGGAGAACTAAGACTAGCTATATATAATTACATTGAACAGTGGAAGGGAAGTGAAATACATTCTCATTTATCAAACCAGAAAATCTAAAGCTAATGTCTGAAGTTGATAGCTATTTCACCAACGGGCTAATCCTCAGAGAGGGAAAAGCAGCTCAAGACTAGGGGTGGGGCAGGAGGCTGTTGCTGGCCTTTATTACCATCCCTCTGGTGCATTCTGACTCCTCCCCCCACACCTGGAAACAGCAGCAGAGGATCACTGTGTCTCTCCATTGTGGAAACCCTGGGGGGCCAGGTGCATGTGGTGTGGCGGGAGATGAGGGGACGGTTGGTTACTAACCATACCACCAAATCCACACCGGGGGCCATGTTCCTAAAAACCCCTCCAGCTCAGAGCATCTGTCACCCACGTCAAGTCTACACTGGAACAGTGTCTCTCCTGCCACACCAGCATCTCCCACCCCTAAACAGTATAAGATGTCACGGCAGGGCAGACACTAGCACTTGTATAACCCCATGGGGAGCTGCCCTCTGTGGGGACTGACAGAGAAATGTGGGGACATCCATTGCTTTTTGAAGCTAAGGCACTTACTTTTGGGGGCCCAACTTGCAGGATACGGTAAAAGCAATATTTTAGGTATAAAAATCTTTAAAAATGCTTCTATAATTTTGCAAGTTAATTATTTTGCTACCACTTAATTCATTTAATTTAAAATTGGCAATGCCTTATCTGAAAGTAGTAAGCAAATCAAGAATTTTTGCCAAATCAGGAACTTTAAAACGTACATTTCCTGAAATTTAATTATATTAAATTTTAATATACAATTTAAAATTAAGAAAGTTAACATTTTATAGCTATTAAATTAAGCATGCATTCATTTGACAATTTGTTTTTCTTTTCTTTTTGTATTTTAGGACCGGTAAATGCTTTCTTAAGTTTCAACCTGGCTCACAGGCTTACACTCTCTGTTAAGACTCTCTGTTTTCTACAAAGAAGTTAAAACGATTCCATTATGTTCATGCTGTAACATTATTTTTTTGGCTTTTTTTTTTTTTTTGTCCTTTTGGGGCTGTACCCGTGGCATATGGAGGTTCCCAGGCTAGGGGTCTAATAGGAGCTGTAGCTGCCGGCCCACACCACAGGCACAGCAACGCCAGATCCGAGCCGCGTCTGCCACCTACACCACAGCTCACGGCAATGCCGGATCCTTAACCCACTGAGCGAGGCCAGGGATCGAACCCACAACCTCATGGTTCCTAGTCAGATTTGTTTCTACTGTGCCATGATGGGAACTCCAAGACTGTAACATTCTTAAATGTAATTATTAGGATGATCATTTATTAAAGACACACTATTGATGCCTGTTACTATGAGCTGTTTGTTGAAACGATGTTATATGGTAAGAACCTCAGAAGGAAATGCAGACTTGCAGGCAGAGGAGGCAGCCCCGCTCTCGCAGAATCCACGCTGCAGTCGTGCCCTGACTTTGAGAGGATGTTATACGTTCTCTCCCGACAGCAGGTTTAGCAAACGCTGACTGTCTCTATTAGGCTTGGTTCATAAACTTTTAAGACATAATCCTCAGATCGTTATTCATTCTTGCTAAATGCTAGAAAAAAACGTCATAAGGCAATAACACTTGGTATTTTTTCCCTCACAGGAGCTTCTGGTGAAGACGAGGTTTTCCAAGTCTCTCATTTCCTATGAAGTGATTTCCCCTCTGGATAAATGAGAACACCTGCCTCCACTGCCTCCAACGATAATATCTCCTGGGTGGAATGAGGGTGAAGGGCAAGGGGGGGGCTGTGAAAACCTTGCAGAAGACAACTACCCTAAAACTCAGAGGGCTGAAGTTTGCCTTGATGTGAATACTGCTTTGTAAGACCAACTCTGTCACACAAAGAAAAGTCCAAGGAACTGGTTTTTCAGCACCAACCCCTACACCCCATTACATAGGTGACAAGTCCCAGAGTTGTGACAATGACGTAAGAAAAGGCTCTGAAGAGCACAAAGGCTTACTTTAGCTAATTTCAGGTCGAAGACAGTAGGGAGCATTTCCTTCTACTGAAGTCTATGGAAAAGGTGATCAATGAATATTTGGTGAATAATAGCCCAGATTCCCACATTTCTGAACGGCTCTAACATAAAGCCTTGTGTATTTGCTTTCTTTTCTTTTTTCAATCTGCATTCAGATCAAGGTGGCTTTCGCATGTAAAACCGAATAACTTTGAAAGCTCTTTCAGCTTTGTGTGTGCGTGTGTGTGCACGCGCATGCATGTGTGCGACCTTTAGCTTTTAGCCAGGACATCCTGCCAAGACTCTCCAGCTCTTCCTTCTGGGCTCCGATCCTCCACATGCTTCACGCTGTCTTGCGAAAGGCTATTTATGAACTACCTAGCTGCTGCAGAATTTAAGATCTAGCTCACATTATATGATGATAACTTTCAAAAAACTTTTTATAAAGTTATTTTTAGAGAGGTATTAAAACCCTATTTTTTTCTGAATGCCGGAGATGCCAGTTTTGTAAATATGTACATTTTATGTGTATTAACAAGAATAAACAAAAAAAAACATATTTAAGATCACAACAAATAGTTATACTACTGTTAAAATATTTACTTTGCATATCTGCTATGTAGATTTTATAGAGCTTGAATCACTTCAGGCAATTTTTTTCTTTGCTATTTTTTAGGGCTGCACTCGAGGCATATGGGGGTTCCCAGGCTAGGGGTCTAATCGGAGCTGCAGCTGCTGGTCTACACCACAGCCACGGCAATGACGGATCCAAGCCGCGTCTATGACCTACACCATGGCTCACAGCAACGCTGGAGCCACTGTGCGAGGCCAGGGATCGAACCCACATCCTCGTGGATCCTAGTTGGGTTCGTTAACCTCTAAGCCATATCAGCCAATTTTTAATCTTATGAAGGGAACTCCATGTTAGCCAATTTTCAATCTTACTTCTTTGCATTTGATTATATAATCATAGTTTCCTTGTTAAAATATTTGATATGTTTAGTAGATGCAAAAATACCATCATATAACATATACTTAGCTAAAAATTCCCACCACGAATAATGTATGTAAAGAACTTGTGTGTGCATGTAAAAAACTAGGATAAACCTTTATTCAACCAGTTATTGCTGTCTCTTCTTATTTCCTTTGAAAAGTCTTAGAAATGGAGTTACTGGGTCACAGAATATGAACTCTGAAAGGCTCCTGGTACCTATGAACAAGTTGTTTCCGTAAAATGCAAACTTTTAACCCCACAACATATTTAAAATATGCATTGTTTTACCTATAATTAACATATTTATATCTTAATTGTTCAGAAATAGAGCAGTATAGATATGCAGTGATTTAAACAAACTTAATGAAGGGTAGAAAAACTCCTCCCATATAAAGAACAGCATGAATTACATATTATCAACTGAGAATGAGTACAGAATGTCTGGCCCCGGGATAATTGACATCAGACAGTGGAAGAAATGCAGAAAAGCTCCTGCATGACCCCCAGACATAGGTACATAAAGGTTCGAAGGAAACGGTAGTTTCCATCTTCTGTTCATGTGAATTATGACACTGACATGAAGCCGGTACAAAAGGCTGGTCAGAAAGTAATTCCCAAGGCATAACGGAAAAACCCATCCATCCCTGTGTTGACGGAGACAATTACACATGAAACACAACAATATAAGAAAAAGAGAACATTTCCGAGCTAATGAGCAAGCGATGCAGGGCATCTCGCAAGTGTGGTAGAGCCTGTTTTCTCCTGTGAGAACCCGCAGTTCAAGTCTTTGTGTGAAGATTCATAAGCAGAGACCAAGGATGTTAGAGAAGACCGTGGGGTGCAGGGTGGGGACAAGAACAGAACAACCTCAGACAAAACCCATGGACGCCTGACCAGAGACACCCCTCTAGAAGCTCTGCCCGGTCCACAAGGAGGACAGAATACGTAAAGCTGAACACATATGTAGATGCAAAGGCTCACACACATGCACACACAACTGCCTGTCACACAGTAAAATGCAGATGTGTCTCATTCCAAGGCAGGGCTGAGCAATTTTCACCTATTTCTTTCTTTAAAAATTCAACATCAATAATTATTAGAGATATGCAAATCAAAACTGGTGTGAGGTATCACCTCACACCAGTCAGAACGGCCATCATTAAAAAGTCTCCAAACAGGAGTTCCCATCACGGCGCAGCAGAAACAAATCCGACTAGGAACCATGAGGTTGCGGGATCGAACCCTGGCCTTGCTCAGTGGGTTAAGGATCCGGCGTTGCCGTGAGCTGTGGTGTGGGTCACAGACGTGGCCCGGATATGGCATTGCTGTGGCTGTGGTGTAGGCCGGAAGCAACAGATCCAGTTAGACCCCTAGCCTGGGAACCTCCATATGCCACGGATGTGGCCCTAGAAGAACAACAACAGCAAAAAAAAGTCTACAAACAATAAATTCTGGAGAGGGTGTGGAGAAAAGGGAACCTCCCTACACTGGTGGTAGGAATGTAAATTGGTGCAGCCGCTATGGAAAACAGTATGGAGGCTCCTCAAAAAACTAAGAATAGAACTACCATATGATCCAGCAATCCTACTCCTGGGCATCTATCCAGACAAAACCATAATTCAAAGAGATACATGCACCCCAATGTTCATAGCAGCACTATTTACAATAGCCAAGACATGGAAACAACCTAAATGTCCATTGACAGAGGTATGGATAAAGAAAATGTGGTACAATGGAGTATTACTCAGACATAAAAAAAAGAATGAAATAATGCCATTGGCAGCAACATGAATGGACCTAGAGATTATCATACTAAGCGAACTAAGTCAAAGACAAACATCATATGATATCAGTTAAATGTGGAATCTAAGAAAATGATACATACAGACTAGACTCACAGACTCTGAAAAAAAATTTATGGTTACCAAAGGGGAAATGTGTGTGTGTGGGGATAAATTAGGAGCTTGGGATTAACAGATCCACACTACTACATATAAAACAGGTAAACAACAAGGTGCTACTACAGAACACTAGCACAGGGAACTATATTCAATATCTCATAATAACCTATAATGGAAAAAATCTGAAAAAGAATATATATATATATATATGTATAACTGAATCATTTTGCTGTACACTGAATACATTGTGAATCAACTGTGTTTCAATAATAATAATAACAATTAATAATACTAAAAAGTTCAGTTGATAATTCCCATAGGCTTTGTCATGGAGAGACAGAAAGATTTGTGTTTGATCCTACTACATGTAAGAGCCAGGTCTCTGCTACTCAAAGTACAAAATCTGGCAAGTTGCTCTCCAGGGTCTCTGACACACCGATACACACACAGACACACACACGCACATTTTAGAGAATACTCCTCACCAAGATTACATCAGTCAGACATACTAAAAGTTTTATGTTATAAATTTTGGAGGTGAGACCACAAGCCTTCAGCATTGCTGTAAATCACAGTTTTATTAAAACCCAGACTTCATGAGCTACAGTTTCCATAGCTGTTAAAGAGCACTGACATTCGCAAGAGTATATGAAACTTTCTGATTCATGGATACCTTGCTTTTTGAGGACAAGACTGAGGGGGAAGGGTTTACTCTGAGGTGTCCTGTCTGTGGGTAGTTGGCTGAGCCCCAGGGGCCCGTGGACAGTGGCCACACAGGGTTCATCAGCTGTTGATGGGGGTGGCATCTGGGATTTTAAGAAGGTCTCTCTTGGAAATCAAGCACCAATGGACGGGAGCGAGCGATGCGGCAGCCTTCCAGGCAAGCATCTCAGAGACGACAAACTGGGAATATTTAATATCCTACAAAATACACTTCTGTCCTCATCTTGGGCGGGGAGGGACTCTCAGGTTGAGTCAACACTGTTTAAACTAAATTATCTGAATCAGCGTGTTTGAGCCTTCAAATATCTGCTGATCTCTTTTGCTAGCGGAACATGACACTAAACAAACTTATCTGTGACATTTAATAATATATAACCTAAAAGGCTGTTAGAACTCCATGCCTGGAGTTATTACTAATTCGTATTTCTGGAAAGAGCAATGAAATACATTTATCTAATCCATCTGAAGATACAGATAAAACTGTTTCCATCCTTTCATTAAATGAAAACTAACGGCAGAGATGAGAGAGGCAAACTCCCCACTAGTTCCGACTGCTGCTCTTCGTTGTGGGGACACCAGACCGGGAAGGGACAAGAGACAGGAGGAGGGTTTCAGCAGCAGCTTCTGGGGGAAGGGCCTCAGGTGAACCATTCTCTCCAGGTAAGCTGACCGAAGCACCATGCTGGGACCTGGGTCTGGGGACCCCCTGGGGACCTACCATCCAAGGAGGTGGCCACAACACAGTCTGCACACTGGGTGGCTTACGCAACAGAAACTGATTTTCTCAGAGCTGGAGGCTGGGAATCTGAGGTCAAAGGGTCCAAGGTTTGGTTGCTCCCCTCTGTGGCAGACTCCATCCTTGGTGTGCGGTTGGCTACGTTGTGCTATGTCTTCACATGTTCCTCCCTTGTGTGTGTTGACTGTGTCCCAATCTTCTTCCTGATAAGGACACTGGTCATGTTGGACTATGCCCCCCACATGGCCTTCACTGTCTCCTGAGGGCCTGCCTCCCAAAGCAGTCACATGTGACACCCAGGACCATATGCAATCAGATCCCGACAGCAGGTATACGCTGAAGTCACAAGTGACACCCAGGACGATGTGCATTCAGACCCCAACAGCAGGTGTGGACTGAGGTCATGTGACACCCAGGACCATGTGCATTCAGACCCTGACAGGTGTGCACTGAGCTGTGACCTTATCACACTGTCAGAATGGACCCTCAATCACTCAAGTCTCCCATCATGCAGGGTGAAAAGTTCTCCTCAAAACAGGTTTTCAGATATATTTAAAATCTTTATACATTTCTGCATTTCAGACATGAAATATCCTTGACAATTATAACTCATAATTGTATACTGAAGGAAGTGATGAAAACAGAACATACATCTCTCATTTGTTTCTAAGCTGTTTTCTAATTGCTGCCAGCATGAGGAAAAACACACTAATTAAACAATAAATTTTCCCACAGCACACATCCTTCACAGACCAGAGCTCTGGGAAGTATGATATTTTGTTTTTATAAAGAAGGGTTTCTTAGTGGAAGGAGTCGAAAAAACACAGAGCTGAAAAAATTTTAACAGATTTATTTTCTGCACAATTTATCAAGAATTTTAATAGGCTTTCAGCCAATACGCATCTCTAAGAATGATAACATACAGCACTATTTTTTTTTTTGTCTTTTGCCTTTATCTAGGGCCGCACCCGCGGCATGTGAAGGTTCCCAGGCTAGGGGTCTAACAGGAGCTGTAGCCGCCGGCCTTCGCCTCAGCCACAGCAACACGGGATCTGAGCCACATCTGTGACCTACACCACAGCTCACAGCAATGCCGGATCCTTAACCCACTGAGCAAGACCAGGGATCAAACTCGCAACCTCACGGTTCCTAGTCGGATTCATTAACCACTGAGCCACGATGGGAACTCCCCTACAGCACTATTAAAACTTGTTTTGTTATCAGAGAACCATATTTTTTCCAAGACAGTACTGTTCTCTGCATTTCAATATATTACACTTCATAAAAAGGAAATAGTCCTACACCCATCATATCTTTTCACAAACGCCTAATCTTCTGCACAACACAATTACACTGACAGTAAAACAGGACTTAAAAGTTATTGGTTGGTTGGCTGGTTGGATCAGTCAATGAAACTATAATGTTACTCTTTTGTTTTACATTTTCCTGAGATTCTCCTTTTGTGGGTCCGGCAAACTTTAGATACCCAGAAAATATATACAATAATCCACATATTTTGCAAGCACAGCATTGTATTCTAACAGGTTTCTTTCCAACTGGATGGTAATTTTATGGTCACATATATTTACAAATAGCAAAAATAATAGTCTTTATCTGATTTCATAGATGAGGGGAAGTAAGGCAGATCCATTAAGGTTATTACTTTATCTGATAGACTGGCAGATTCATCTTTCATAGCAAAAGACAGGCATTAAAGGTCGTAGAAGGTTGGGCAGTAATCAGAAAGTGCATATTTAATCAGATGGATTCCATAGAGGAACCTGCTTTTACTCTTGCATAGTATTAATAGAAGGCATGTCTGCTATTACAATCAATTCTAGCAACCATTAAGAGAATTACTGCAGGGTAAAAACGAACTCCTAAGTGCAAAGGTGGTTACACTCAGCAATCATTTGAAATAATAAAACTGGCTTTGCAAATTTAACAAACAAAAGGCTGAAACTAGCAGAAGAATGTTTAAATTCATAAAGCACTACAAATACATATTTCAGAGAATCCCCTACAATAAATACTATTTAAACAGTGTATGAGGATATAATTGCTGCATTAGAATGTAATTGCTGTTTGTAGGGAAGCAGAATAAAATGTTGATGAATTTACACACCCTACCTACCCTGGATTCAAAGGTAATTGACAGTTGTAGAAAAGCAGGGTTATTTAAAATAAGGTTGATGGAAAAAAAGTTACACAAAATTGTTAACATATAGCCTTATTTTTTTAAATCACTACTTTACTAGTATTTAAATAGTTCATGTACACAAACAATATAGAGACAGTTAAGTACACGTCACATTTTAACTTGAGCCCCCAAATTAGAAAATGTCCTCCTGTTAGTGTCTTAAAGTCTCCCTAAGGCTCCAGACTTGGCTGTGACCTCAATCATAAGTAAAGTACCCTGATTATCAGCAATATGTGACACTACAATTTTGTAGCTATTTTTGCAGTTTGCCGTTAAGTGAATAATTTTGTTCTAACAAGGTCATCTCCTTGGAGATGGTTATTTCTTTTGCAATTTACCTGTCACTAAGAGGAGCTGCCAGCAGATGGGGACCAAGCTTCTAGTCTGCATGCAAATGTGCCAAATTGCTCAACAGTGAAAATGAAAGGCTAGTTGCATGACTTTTTGTGAAAATATTTCTTATCAGGTGAAATATTCTTTTAAAAACCTTAAAGACTATCGCTACCATATGTATACAATTGTTTGGGTCATTAGTGTTTCTTACTACCATTGATCTGTATTAAAGTACACTCTGATGATTAAGGTTCAAATACCTGCAACACCAACTCAAGGAAGTTTCAGCAGCACATCTTTATCAGATGAAAAAGAGTAAAGAAGAATCTGGCCAAAAGCTGGGCAGAAGATCAAGCATCTGCACTTAGTGGCTGGATGTTTCACACACTCCCTCACAGGCAGTGAGGTGGTACTTATGGCCCCGAGGGTGGACGACAGTCACAAATGCTCAGGAGCCAGATGACAAAACTGAGGACTCGAGGGAAGGTGGGTATGCCTGTGTTTGCAGCCTGTTCCAGGTACCAGTGACTACAGATGGGTCAGGCCAGCAGCTATGGGTGCCCACCCTGCAGCCAGTGTGCTGGTGCCTGGCTCCACCTTCCTTTTTTTGCGGGGGCGGGGGAGGGCTGCCACCGTGGCATGTGGAGGTTCCCAGGCTAGGGGTCTCCTTGGAGCTGAAGCCGCTGGCCTACACCACAGCCACACCAGCACCAGATTTGAGCCCTGTCTCTGACCTACACCACAGCTCACAGCAACACCAGAGCCTTGACCCACTGAGCGAGGCCAGGGATCAGATCTGAATCTTCAGGGATGCTAGTCAGGTTTGTTAACCACTGAACCACAACGGGAACTCCAAGCCCTGCCTTCCTTAAACCAAGTGCCTGGCCTGATACCGTATCAGTGTGACCGCAGCCTGGTAGCACATTAGTATGACCCTAGCCTGGTACCACTTCAGTGTGACCCCAGTCCGGTGCCACATCGGTGTGACCGCAGGGTTACCGTGTGGTGGGGCAGACTGAACATACACTCAACAGTGTCTTTCTGATGAAACTCCACTTTCTTTGACTTTCTTTTCCCAATCCTACAGTTCGAGCAGGATGCATAATAGAACAAAACTCAAACACTTAACAATCACCTACTTTAACTCTTTTATTCTTAGGAAGAAAAAAATTCCTCCTCTTGTATTCCTTCCCAGAATGTGTACACTTCCTAACTCTTGATCCCGGACAGCAGGTGAGGATACAGCATTTCCTCAGGTCTAAAATTTTCTTTCCGTGGACACTGATAGTTTCCTTAAGACTTCCTCCTCCGTCGTGGTCCTGCCAGAATCACAACACCATGGGAACCGCTGGCCCCCAGGACCCCGCCTCCCTCCGCACACCCTGTGTGCTGGCGGGCGGGGAGTCGCTGATGACGTTCCAGAAGCTCTGTCCACGTGTCCAGACTAGACGCCCCCCAGCAGGGCTCTGGCTACAGCAGGAAGCTCAAGAGCAGCAGTGAGGATGCTTTGCTGCTCCGGCAGGAATAAGCCCAACAGACGGGCGTGTGACAAGCGAGCGTCTGCAGCTGTCCCTCTGGATTTTTTTTTTTTCCTAAAAATGACGCATCTCCAGCTTATTTTGCTACCTCCCATCTAACCTCCTGACAGCAGTAAAAACAAGAACCTGGCAAGCTTGACTTTTGTTTCTAAGCCTTCGTGTTACAAGGGGGTTGTCCAGCCCCGTGCTACCTGCCAAGGAGTAACTCCAGCAACGGTACCAGTCACAGCTTAAGCTCCACAGCATCCTATGATAAAAATTATTAAGCAAACAGGAAATTCTTCTCTCTTCTAACAATACCTGATCCAGAACCATGTCCCGGTTTTCTAATCCTTTCTGAAACCATTTAACCCACATCTCACTGTGTGTTCTCTACCTGGGAGGGGCGAGCAAACCTGCCTTTGACCATGGTGGGCCCCCGACAGCCTTCAGCTGGGGGGAATGGACACTGGAAGGAAGGGATAAAGCATACGAATCAGGATAATGTATCACTAATACTAGTTTCTTTTCATTTTCTTCATGTCACATCCAATGTTGTTAAGGTAGCGATCAAGCAAGTGTTCTTTTCTGCAGGTCAGGCCACAGGGATGCTAACAGCCACTAGAGTGTGTGTGAGTGTGTGTGTGAGAGATAATATGCCTCCGTGTGAGTGTGTCTTGTGTGTGTGAGAGAGTTTGTCTACATGTGCCCTTGCAACCAGGAAACAGGTTTTAAGACTTTATGAGTTTTAAATAACAAATTGGGGGCGGGGGGAGTTTCCATCGTGGCTCAGTGGTTAACAAGCCGACTAACATCCATGAGAACATGGGTTCAATTCCTGGCCTTGCTCAGTGGGTTAAGGTTCTGGCGTTGATGTGAGCTGTGGTGTAGGTTGCAGACATGGCTCGGATCCCGCGTTGCTGTGGCTGTGGCGAAGGCTGGCGGCTACAGCTCCTGTTAGGCCCCTAGCCTGGGAACCTCCATATGCCGCGGGTGCGGCCCTAAAGAGACAAAATAAATAAATAAATAACAAATTGGGGTGCTCACATAACAGTCCAAACTATGAAACTAATCACACACACTCACACTCACAGACCACGGATTGTATATATGAGAGAGAAGGGAGAAGTCATCTTCTCTCATTTGTCTTCCAACTCTTTCTTTTTTTTTTTTTTTGTCTTTTTATCGTTTTAGGGCCACAGCATGTGGAGGTTCCCAGGCTAGGGATCTAATTGGAGCTATAGCTGCTGGCCTACACCACAGTCACAGCCACGCGGGATCCGAGCCGCGTCTGCGACCTACACCACAGCTCACGGCAACGCCGGATCCTTAAGCCACTGAGCAAGGCCAGGGATCGAACCCGCAACCTCATGGTTCCTAGTCGGATTCGTTTCCGCTGCGCCACAATGGGAGCTCCTGCCTTCCAATTCTGAACTCTTACTGTCTTTTAAAACAAAATCATTTGATCAAAGACTACAATTAAAAGACCCTCTGATATATTTTTCTAATTAAAAAAATCCAAAAGCAACTTTATCATCACACCGTTGCCTATATACTTGCCTAAAGCTTCAGAGTAGCTAATTTTTTAGAAGTGTTTTCATCTACAAGATTTGTTGTTCTCTTCAGTCACTTGGTCTAAAGCAGTTCATAGAAGTTTTTTTTTTTTTTTAAAGTTTGGCAATTCCCACAAAAACTCACTTTGGCTTTTGACTAGGATGTATTTATTCTAAAAGTCATTGTTTGAGGTGGCATAGGTTTTAACATTACATGAGTTTCCCACACACAGTGTTACAATCGGACTTCTGCACACACAGCAGGAGCAGACGCCCACCTCCAGTTTTTGTCTGTCATGCACAATGACCCCCCTTCCACAATCTTCCCCATCCCACCCCTCCCCTCTGCTGACCATGAACCTGCTCTCTGTATCTAAGTGTTGGCTTCATTCTGTTTATTTTGTTTTCTCTATATCCCACATGTGAATGAAATCATGTGGTCTCTGTCTTTCTCATGGATAAAGTACGTACTTCCATGTATTTATGTTTTCTTTACTTTCAATATTTTCTATTTCTTGATCGTGGTCTTAACATGTTCTTAATGAAATTCATTTCTAGGCATCTGATATTACTTGACATCATTTTAAATAACTCTTGAAATTTTAATTTCTTTTATTTCTTAGAAATAAAAAATATAATTAGTACTTTGATGAAATTAAGTAGTCTTTCTGAATTCGCTTATTCACTCCAAAGTGTTCCTCCAGATTCCTTTGGGTTTTCAATATGGATTCACCCTGTCTGTAAATGAATGCAGTTTTATTTCTTCCATTCTCCTCTTTACCACTTTTCCTTAATTTTCCATACTTACTGCTCTTTTGCAACTGGATGAAATGCTGACTGTGCATTACTACACCTGGCACTGTCACGGACTCCTCAGAAACAACTGTCAGCATCTTATCACTAAGAACATCTGCTTCAGACACTTTTGTAAAAGAATTTTATCAGATGAAGGAAGTTTTATTTGGTCATGAATTCCTGAAGCTTTTTGTCATAAATGGACATCGACATTTATCAAATAATTTTAAACGTGATTTTTTGATGTATTTTTTAGTGTGACAAACAAAACTTCCTTTTCAGTGTTAAAACTCCCTTTAATTCCTGGGGAATCCCAACTTCGTGATACACTATACTTTAAAAATATGGGGTTCCTGTCATGGCTCAGAGGAAACAAATCTATTATCCATGACGACGCAGGTTCGATCCCTGGTCTCGCTCAGTGGGTTAAGTATCCATTGTTGCTGTGAGCTGTGGTACAGACGCGGCTTGGATCCCCCATTCCTGTGGCTGTGACTGTGGCGTAGGCCGGCAGCTGCAGCTCCGATTCGACCCCTAGCCTGGAAACCTCCATATGCCACGGGTGTGGCCCTCAAAAGACAAAATATATATATTCCTAGACTAGTTTTGTTATTATTTATTAGGCATTTTACAATTCTGTATGTAAAGGAGAACCTATTAATTCCTTAACATACTTTCTTATGAAGGTAATACTTTAGATACATAAACTGAGGAGTGCTGCTTTTTTTTTTCCAACCTAAAAGTGTATAAATAAAGTTAGTACTTTTTTTTTCCTTAAATATTTCAGCCAAGACTTTCTTTTCCAGG
This sequence comes from Catagonus wagneri, assembly GCA_004024745.2. NCBI lineage: Eukaryota > Metazoa > Chordata > Mammalia > Artiodactyla > Tayassuidae > Catagonus > Catagonus wagneri. The sequence goes on from PVHT021183556.1 coordinate 14,065, forward strand.
AAGATATAAATGATAAATTCTACTTCTACAATATGATTGGATTAAATTTTGTATTTCTTCTTTTTTCAATTTAAGTAATATTTTTCCTCAGTATTTGTCCATTTTGACATATAAAATATTCAAATGTACTGACTCAAAAGTGTTCCTTTTATTATAGTTTTAATTTCTGATGGCTGTATTGTAATTCTCCCTTCTTGTACTCATGATATTACTTATTTATGCCTTCAGTCAGTTTCATTTTCAGGTTATCATTTTATCACCAAATATACAACTTTTATAATCCTCTCAACCACTTTTAAAATTGTATGTTTCATTAATTTATGCTCTTTAGTATTTCTTTTCTTTCTTCTTTGTTTGGGTTTAACTTGCTCTTTTCTTTTAACTTTCTGAGATAGGTGGATTGATAACTAGTATACGGATTTTCTTCATTTCACACATTGTCGCTCAAGCTAAAGAATTCTTTCTAAGAACTGACTTAACTCCACCTCGTTAGCTAAGACATTTACTATTTTTATTCTAACCTAGTTTCATTATGTTTTGAATTCCACTGGGTTTTCTTCTGTGAGCTGTACATTATATTCCAGCGTGTTTCTTAACATTAAACCCCCCACGTGTTTAAGCACTTTCTTCGTTATCGATTCCAAGCTTAGCTGCACCGTGATCAGAAAGCGTGGGCTGATTCAGGGGGACAGTGGTGAGGTTACTTGCAGAGGATGCTACTGGGAGATCCGTAAAACAAGAGATCTGTACGTATTATATTTAGTAATTTGGTGTGTAACGCTGAGTTTGAAAGAATCATCCCAAAGGATGGCTATTATTTTAACATACTAACCGTTTTCTTTTTCTTTTTTTTTTCTTTTTAGGGCTGCACCCATGGCATATGAAGATTCCCAGGCTAGGGGTCGAATTGGAGCTACAGCTGCTGGCCTGCTCCACAGCCACAGCAATGCCAGATCTGAGCCGTGTCTGTGACCTACACCACAGCTCACGGTAAAGACATACTAACCTTTTTAAGAGTAATATAAGAGCCTCATTTCTGGTCAAAATTCTATTTTATTATATTTCATATCAAATTAACTATAAGAACATGCCAGGTTAAAAACATGCCAATTCTATTTTATTATATTTCATATCAAATTAACTATAAAAACATGCCAGGTTAAAAACATGCATATTCTATTTTATTATATTTCATATCAAATTAACTTTAAAAACATGCCAGTTACTATTCTAGGCAACATCCATAATTTAACAAGTTCAGTGAAAATTTAACTCCTGTCCTTAACACCCAAATCAACATAATGCGCAAAATTAATCAAGTAGCTTCTTCCAGCAAGGTGATTCTTTATGACCCAGTATATGACATGAACCCAATATTTACTCACTTTCTACTAGGCCTTTAATATTCTAATAAACGTTGTGTAAATGAAATTTAAATTCGAATCAGCCTTGTAGAGGAAGTAACATTTATATTTTATTCTCAGAAAAATAAGTTGGTACACGTGGTATTCCCTCCAGAGAACTATGCTGATGACTAGATATTACAGATGATAGATATTGTCAGACTCAGAAAATTCAACAGAAACATTTTCACTTTAAATGCAGGGAGAAATTCCAACTAAATGATCTTGAAGAATTTTGACGATATGCTATATTTTTAAAAATAGAGTTTCTCTTTCAATTTATATCAGTATTAATTCAACTAAAATATTCAAAATAAATCAACAGTATGATATTGAATTTTTTTTTCTTTTTCAGGCCACACCTGAGGCATATAGAAGTTCCTGGGCTAGGAATGGGAGCTACAGCTGCTGGCCTACACCACAGCCACAGCAATGCCAGATCCAAGCCATGTCTGCGACCTACACTGAATCCTTAACCCACCGAGCTGGGCCAGGGATTGAATCCACATCCTCACTAAAAACACTATGTTGTGTTTTTAACCCACTAAGCCACAACAGGAACTCTGAATTTTTTTTTTTTTTAAATCTTGAGGCATCTCCTGTTGTACCATAATTCTTCACTGAGATGAATTAAAAAATTTTGAGTGGAGAAAAGTTTATTGCAGGGCCAAGCAAAAATGGGTGTGGCTCATGCTTAAAAACCCCAGATTCCTGCATTCATTTTTGTTTTGTTTAAAAATCTTAAAACCTTTACATTTTAAAAGTTCACACATCACATATACCCATATGCAAATACTCAAGGAAAACACTTTTATATTTTCTTTAATTTCATCGATCATACGCTTTCATTAAAGGTATTACTCTTTTGGGTGGATGTGGAGGAGGAGTGGAGAATATTTTAAAATTAATAACATAAGCATTTTGATCTCTTACTTTAATGAAGCATGATGCATTTTCTATTCCAATGATTCTATTTCATGAGATAATTAATATAAATACTACAGTTATCAAGCCAAGGAAACACAGCTGTTTACTCTCACTGCCTCAGATTAATGTTCCAAACACACATTCTGTCCATGATTAATGGATCACAGACTTTCAAGTGATTTAAACCAAATTACATTTTCATAAAGTAAATCTGATCTCAGTTCTCGTTAATTGGTAAGACCACTAATACTCAGTCTACGGGGCTGTGTGGACTGAGCAAACAACACGTACTAGTGAGGTTCAGGAGGGTCTGCAGCAGATGCTCACACACATCACAGTCACACCTGCGAGTCTAGGCAACAAACAGCCAGGTAATGGCAGGCTTAGATGGCAAAGCAGCATCGAGGAGTGTGTGGCCCGGCCTCAGTGCTCTGCTGGCTGCAAACTGAAGACCAGCAACTCTGAAAGTAATATTTCATAGCAGAAGACATTCATTCTCTAATGTGCATTCGTTGAAGTAACAACTCGCTGCAGCAAAGAATTATCATCTACAGAGAGCATGTTCAAAAATATGACTGGGATAAGTTGGAGAAATATATGTAATTATATGTGTTATGTCTTATAATATATATCCTATATCAAGCGCATATAACATATAAAATATATTATGTATCAATTATATTTTGAAGGAATTGAGAAAAGGCTCTTATCTATATTTTAATTGAACACACACGCACAGATACAAAAATGGTTGTTTGTAAGAGTGTGGAAAATCTTTTCCCTTCCCAAGCTTCATAATTTGTTTCCTCTCAGAACTCATAAAATACCGCTGATGCAGGGAAACATCTGTACTTGGGCATTTTTTTTTCTCATATTGTCGGAGTATCACTATGCAGATAATGTGCCCACCAACCAACCAGGAGAGTAAAGACCTGTGACCACAGAGCTGTTTTATCACAAGAAGAGAATGAAAAGTTAATGTATCATGACCCTGAGTGTAGCTTAGATATTTTATCATGGTGAAAACCCTGCATGTGATGTGGTTACAAAATTCTAAACAAACAATCTGGTCTGCCATGAAACACTAACATATACAGAACATGACCTAATAAAGGGATGTGCCCATTTTTAAGTTTCTAACACATGTTAAACCTTATCACAGGTCTTTGATATAAACGTCTCATCTAAGCAGCCCTGGGAGATGTTACCCTCATTTTAGGGATGAGGAAACCAAGACTGACAGCATTTACGTGGCTAACCCAGGCCCTCACAAGTTAGCTAAATTCCATAGCTACGGACAAATCTCTTTATTTATGGCTGTAAAATCATGTTCTTCTCACAGTTAGGCTGCAGCATCCTTACCACTGTAGAGGATTTAAGAAAACCTTGTGTAATCTGGTAGGAACAAAATAATTCCTCTATTGAGATAAAGTAATTATCCAGAAAATGAGCTTAAGTAATTTCTGCTTCAACTGCAGCTCATGATGTCCTTTTCTCTCCTCTTTGGAAATGAAAGAAATTCGTTTCAAAATCATTTAATGCCATTTTCATATAAATAGCCCATATTTTTCAAAAAATAGTTATCCTTAAAACTATTTTCTGGCTTTAAAATATGCATTGTCCTTGTTCATAGATGCAATTTCAACTGTGTATGCATATGTGATAACCAATTTGTGTTTTTCCTCTAGACTGTCTCAAACTTCTTATATATCTTGGGTAACTGGTACTATAAACTTCATTATTCATTCTGTCAGTTCATGCCAAACTGACTCTTATGTGTGTGTACATTTTGGCCCTGCAGATTTTTAATTAATTTCATTGCCATCAAATGGAATTTTTATCAAGCATCCTGCATGCTTTGTAAGGCTGCAATTTTCCAGTCTGCCAAACGTGTTATTTTCTCTCTCCCTCTCTGGGAGGGTGGGTTTCCTCTGGAGCCACAGAGCATCACTGTGTTGACTGGAAAGGAAATTACATACGAATCAAATGCTTTACCTTAAGATGAATGTGTAACTAAATTTAAATCATGATTCTTTATGGTCTGAAAAGATGCTGATATAGCACATCAGTCTTGCTCCTTACCCAAACAAAACTGGGAGAAACCACAGAAGGAAGAAAAACATACGGATAAAAATGACTGAGAAAAACACCAAAGTCTCGCAGGAGACAGAAGCTTCTGTGCTTGGTGTGCACAGAAAACCCCAGCTGGGAGGAGTGGGTTCCAGTGCTCAAGATCACCTTGACACTGCCCAGGGAGGGTCATTCCTATGACAGGAGGCCAGGGTCAAGATCATGAAGGTCTGATGGTTTACCCTGCTCACGTGGTAGCCTGTGTGGTTTCACGGATTTGAGTGGAAGACCTGGACTCCGGGCCAGAAAGAAAGGCCAGGTCATTGCACAGTAAGAGAAGCAGCCAGGTACCCATCTTTTCCCTGCTCTTTCCCCAGCCCTGACTCAGACCAGGCAAGGGTTCAAGGGCTTGGTGACAAGACCAGGGCGGGGGCTGGGGGAAGGGCAGGGCCTTGTGCTGCCTTACAGGGAGGACCCTGAGCTGATGAAACCGCATCTTTACAAGGGCTGAAGGCATACCTGCCCTTGCCCAGGTGGGGATGCCAACTCTTCTCTAAAGCTGCAGGCACACCTGCCTTGCTCTAAAGGGAGTCTCTTCCTCCCAGGATGGCACAGCGTGAGGGACCCAGCAGAACTGCCTTGATGGGCAGCAGCACAAGTTTGGGGTCACACGGCAATGTGTGTGTGGGGGGAGCCAGAGTCTGACATGGGTGAGAAGTAGGCTCTAATTAACATAAATACATTATCCTCTGCTGAGGGGTCAAGTTCAGCACCGCCCACTTAGGCTGAGGTTGGAGCCATTAAATCCAGGGAAAGGAGCAATAGGAAAGATTAAAAACTAAGCAATATGTTTTAAAAAAATAGACAATTCAAATCAAATGTAAACCAGAATAAGAAATATAAATTGGTACAACCACTATGGAAAACAGTATGTAGGTGTGTCAAAAAGAGCTACCATATGATCTAGCAATTCCACTCCTGGGCATCTATCCAGACAAAATCGTGTTTCTAAAAGACACATGTACCCCAGTGTTCAGAGAAGCACTATTCATAATAGCCAAGACATGGAAACAACCTAAACGCCCACCAATAGATGAATGGATTAAAGAAAATGTGGTACATATATACACAATGGAATACTAATCAGCCATAAAAAAGAACAAAAGAATGCCATTTGCAGCAACATGGATGCAACTAGAGAGTCTCATTCAAGTGAAGTCAGAAGGAGACAAATACCATATGATATCACTTATATGTGGAATCTAAAATATGGCACAAATGAACCTATCTGCAAAACAGAAACAGACTCACAGGCACAAGGGGGAGGGGGAGGGAGAGGGATGGACGGGGAGTTTGAGGCTAGTAGATGCAAACTACTACATTTAGAATGGATAAACAGTGAGATTCTACTGCATAGCATGGGGAACTATAACCAATCTCTTGGGATAGACTATGACGGAAGATAATATAAGAAAGGAAATATATATAAATATATCTCTAGGTCACCATGCTGTACAGCAGAAATTGGGACAGCATTGTAAATCAACTATATTCTAACGAAGTTTTTTTAAAAAAGTAAACCAGAATAACAATATTAATATCAAATGAAATGGAAGATAAGATGAAAAAAGTTTAAAGAACAGAGAGGAATTTTAAGAGGAGTAGTAGATTAAGGAGTATGAGTAACTGGTAAACACACACACACACAGCAATAGAACCCTACAACAGAACAAAGAGTTAGTGCATGCAGTCTGTCTGCTCTTGGTACAAAGTCTTCAAAATCACAAGTCTTTATTCAGAAATCCTAGGAAGTAGGTTACTACTATTGCCTTCATTAAAAAAAATAAAAACCGCGAAGCACAAGGAGTTAAGTAATTCAAGAACACAGGGTTAACAGATAATTGCTTTGGAAACTGAAGTAGTCAAATCTTCGAAATCTTTTGATAAAGTGCCTATAATTATAAAGGTGCCCACTAGCTGTGAGCTCTTGTTATCAGACACAACACTAGCTTCCTGCAGGGTCCCAGTGCTTGAGAATAATAACCATTACAACAGTTACCAATAATTGATCAGAGCTACGAAATAATTGTATTCTTAAAAAGAAACAATTTCATCGTTTCCCTTGGCAGGGTTAGGTTTCACTTACACAGACACTTCACTTATCCTACATACTGATGAAAGTTGCTGTTAAAAATTGCGCCCAAGACTAGAATTCTTCTAAAAATCCATCTATGAATGTACAAACTTAAACTAATTAAAAAACTCATCAGCTAGGAGTTCCCGTTGTGGCTCAGTGGTTAACGAATCCGACTCGGAACCATGAGGTTGTGGGTTCGATCCCTGGCCTTGCTCAGTGGGTTAAGGATCCAGCGTTGCCGTGAGCTGTGGTGTAGGTTGCAGACGCGGCTTGGATCCCGCATTGCTGTGGCTGTGGTGAAGGCCAGCAGCTACAGCTCCTTTTAGACCCCTAGCCTGGGAACCTCCATATGCCACAGGTGTGTCCCTAGATAAGGCAAAAAGACAAAAAAAAAAAAAACCCACAAAAAAAAAAACCATCAGCTTAGTTTGAGCCCTATTGCACCTACAGACACGACCCTTAAAATGTTCTTCAGTCAACAAAATTTAAAATAGAATACACCCTCAAACCATCCACAAAAATAAACTCAAAATAGTTTAAAGACTTAAGACACCATAAAACTCCTAAAAGAGAACACAGGCAAAACATTCTCTGACATCAACTGTACAAATGTTTTCTTAGGTCAGCCTCCCAAGGTAACAGAAATAAAAACAAAAAAAAACCAGTGGGACCTAATCAAACTGACAAGCTTTTGCACAGCAAAGGAAACCACACCCCCCCCCCCAAACACGACCTATGGAATGGAAGAAAATAGTTTCAAATGATGCAAATGACAAGCGTTTAATCTCTAAAATATACAGACAACTTGTACAACTCAACAGCAAAAAAACCAACCCAATTGAAAAATGGGCAAAAGACCTAAATAGACATTTCTCCAAAGAAGATATACAGATGGCCAATAGGCACATGAAAAAATGTTCAGTGTCACTAATTATTAGACAAATGCAAATCAAAACTACAATGAGGTACCACCTCACACCTGTCAGAATGGCCATCATTAATACATCAACAAATAACAAATGCTGGAGAGGGTGTGGAGAAAAGGGAACCCTCGTACTCTCTTGGTGGGAATGTAAATTGGTACAAACACTATGGAAAACAGTATGGAGGTACCTCAGAAAACTAAATATAGAACTACCATATGACCCAGCAATCCCACTCTTGGGCATATATCTAGATAAAACTTTCCTTAAAAAAGATACATGCAACCCATACGTTCATTGCAGTGCTCTTCACAATAGCCAAGATATGGAAACAACCTAAATGTCCACTGACAGATGAACAGATTAAGAAGAAGTGCTATATATATACACCACGGAATACTACTCAGCCATAAAAAGAACAAAATAATGCCTTTTGCAGCAACATGGATGGAACTAGAGAGTCCCATACTAAACGAAGTAAGTCAGAAAGAGAAAACCAAGTACCATATGATATCACTTACATCTGGAATCTAATATAGGGCACAAATGAACCTTTTCACAGAAAAGATATGCATGGACTTGGAAAACAGACTTGTGGTTGCCGAGGGGGAGAGGGAGGGAGTGGGATGGACTGGGAGTCTGGGGTCAGTAGATGCAAACTATTGCATTTGGAATGGATAAGGAATGAGATCTTGCTGAATAGCACAGGGAACTATATCTAGTCACTTTTTTTTGACGTATTAAAAATTTTTTTTCCATTAATGAATTTTATTACAATAAATTACAATTACAATAAAAGGTGTACAAAAATCATCACAACTCAATTTGATAGCATTTCTATCCCAAACCCTCAGTGCATCCCCCCACCCCCCAGATTGTCTCATCTGGAAACCATAGGTTTTCCAAAGTCTGTGAGTCATTATCTGTTTTGCAAAGAAGTTCATTGTTTCCTTTTCTTAAGTTTCTACATGTAAGCGGTAGCATTGGATATTGCTGTTTAATTGTCTGACTGGTTTCACTTCGCATGATAATTTCTAGGTCCATCCAAGTTGCTATAAATGTTATTTCATTTCTTT
>PVHT021183556.1:36207-67840 GCA_004024745.2 Catagonus wagneri
AAGACAGACATTTTAGATCAAAGGAATTAAGCTGAGAGTCCAGATATAAACACTCATATTTATGGACATAAAAACTCATATATTTATAGTCAACTGATTTTTTTACAAAGAAGCCAAATATCATACCAAACACAAACATCTGCTTAAAATGGATCATGCATCCAAATTTAAGAACTAAAATTATAAACCTGTTCAAAAACAACACAAAACAAAAACAGGAGTAAATCTTCATGACCTTGGCTGAAGTGATAACTTCTCAGCCATAAAAGCAACGACACAAGCAATTAAAGGAACAATTGATAAATCAGATCCATAAATGTCAAAACCATTGACTTCAAAAGATACCATGAAGAACATAAAAAGACAGGTTCCAGACTGAAAGAAAAGTGTTTGCAAAACATGCATCTGATAAAGGACTGGTAGCCAGAATACATACAGAAATCACACAACTCAGTAATAAGATGATAAGCAATCCAATTAAAAACAAAGGGTTTGGATACATGTTTTCACAAAGAAGCTATCTGGGATATCCCTCTTGGGAAGGGGTCACAAAGGCAGCATAACATGATCCCGAGCTTACCTCCCCACAGACACAGCAGGTCTACAACTCCACACAGAAAAATTCCCCCTGAAAGGGGCCTCAAAACTGGATGAACAGCATCTCCACAATGAAGAGTAGAAACAGAGCACTGAAAGAGCAGGAGAGGCACAGATACAGATTCACCAAGGAAAACACCACAGACCGGCCACAGGGACCCAAAGCTGACAATGAGCACAAACGGTTATTTTCCCTGAGGAACAGGGATTCCAGCTGCACATTAGGCAACACAACCCTTAGATCCTACATGGGAAAGAGGAGCCTCCAAAACACTCTGCTCTGAAAATCAATGAGGGACATAACCTGGAAAATGACAGAACTATAGGACACAGATTCACTCAACAGGAAAACCAGCACTAAACCACCAGACTGAAAGTACATGATCCGAGGTGAAGGGGACCCGCTCACTCATCCCAAAGTGTCTGCCACAGAGGTAGAAACCTTTTGGGATGTAACCTGGGGCTTGAGACACTGGCTGTTCTTGTGATCTCAGGTACCTTGCTAACCAGCAATGGGGCACCATTTTGGAAATCTCCCTCTAACCTATTGATACCAGTGGCCGCACCCACTCAGACATCCCACTCACCCCTGGGCTTCAAAAGGGCCTCACAGCTGGTCAGTGAAAACCCAATCCACTGGCACCTCGCAGCACTCACAGGCCCTCCATTCTGGGGGCTGGCCCTGCCCACCATGGCACCACAACAGCCCCTGTACCACCACACAGGAGAGCATGTGTAGCCCACCTGTGGTCACTCCTTTAGCACCTGGCTCTGGTGGCCAGGCAGGATTGTGCTTCTGAGCCCCTAGGCAGCTCCTACACAGGCCACCCCGTCAAGACCAGCAGAAGTAGCTGAGTTACCTAATACACTGAAATAAGTACAGAGAGTATGGCAAAATGAGGAGACAAAGAAATAAGTCTCAATTAAAAGAAAAGACAAAGCTTGAGAAAAAGAACTAAGCAAAATTGAGATAAGCAATCTAACTACTAAAGAGTTCCAAGAAAGGGTCATAAAAGTGCTCATGGAGCTCAAGAGAAGAATGGGCAAACACAGTGAGAACCTCAACAGAGAGAAAATATAAGAAAGTACCAAGTGGAAATTATAATTGAACTGAAAAATACACTAGAGGGGCGTACAGCAGAACGAATGTGGGACAACAAAATCAGTGAGTCTGAAGACAAACCAATGAAGGCAAATTTGTCAAGACAGAGCAGCAGCAGCAGCAGCAGCAGAAACATAATTTTTAAAGTGAGGATACCCTGAGGGACATTTGGGATAACATCAAGTGGAATAACATTCACATTACAGGGGATCTAGAGGAGAAGAGAGAAAGTACCAGGGAAATTATTAGAAGAAATAGTTCTTGAAAACTTCCTTAACCTGGGGAAGGAAACATGCATCCAAGTCCAGGCAGCCCAGAGTTCTGAATAAGATGAATCCAGAGAGATACACATCCAGACACATTATAATTAAAATGGTGAAAGTAAGGATAAAGAGAGAATCTTATAAGCAGCAAAATAAAAATAACTAGTTCCAAACAAGGGAAACATCTTAAGGCTAACAGCAGATTTTTAGCAGAAATTTTGCAGGCCTGAAGGGAGTGGCGCAATATACTCACAGTGCTGAAAAGAAAAAAACTTCCAACCAAGAAGTCTCTACTAGCAAGGTTTTTCCTTAATATTGAAGGAGAAATTAAGAGCTACCCAGATAAGCAAAAGCAAAAGGAGTTCACCATCACTAAACCAGGCTTTCAAGAAATGTTAGAGGGGCCTACTCAAGTAGAAAAGAAATGGCACTAATAATAAGAAAATGTATGAAAGAAAAACTTTCATTGAGAAAAGGTCAATATATATTAAAAGTAGTGGATCAGTTCCTTATAAAGCAAACATGAAGTGTTAAAAGTAAAAAGTAGTCAAATTAACTAAAATTGCAGTAATTAGTTAAGGGATACATAAAATACAAGGATATAAAATGTGTCAGTAAAACTATAAAACATGGACTAGTGCATGCAAAATAATGAAACTAGCTCAGTATCTTGTACCACACACAAAAATTAACTCAAAAAGGATTGAAGACTTGTATCTAAGACCTGAAACCATAAAACTCCTAGAAGAAAACACAGAGTAACCCCATTGATACAAGTCTTTGTGATGTTCCTGTGGATCTGACTCAAAAGGCAAGGAAAAAAAGAGCAAAAATAAACAAATGGGACAATATCACACTAAAAAGATTCTGCACAGTGAAGGAAAATATCATCAAAATGAAAAGGCAACCAAATGAATGGAATGAGATATTTGCAAATGGTATGTCTGATAAATGGTTATACCCAAAATGTATAAAGAACACATATAACTCAACAAGAAAAAAAAACCTAACAAAAAATGGGCAGAGGACCTGAATACACATTTTTCCACAGAAGATTCCAACAGGCACATGAAAGGATGCTCAGCTTCATTAAACATCAGGGAAATGCAAATCAAAACCATAATGAGATATAAACTCATACCTATTAGAATGGCTATTATGCAAAAAACAACAAATAATGTGTTGGCAAGGATGTGGAGAAAAGGGAACCCTTGTATTATGTTGGTGGGAATCTAAGTTGGTGCAGCCACTACGGAAATCAGCAGCTCAAAACAAAACAAAACAAAAAAGAAGAATAAGAATTGCCATTCAATCCGGCAATTCCACTTGTACTCAAAGAAAACAAAAACACTAATTATAAGGCTATGCACCCCTATTGTTCACTGTAGTGGTATTTACAGTAACCAAGATATGGAAATTACCTGTTTATGGATGAATACACAGATAAAGAAGATGTGTTAATATACAATGGAATACCACTCAGCCATAAAAAAGAACAAAATCCTGACATCATCAACAACATGGACTGGACCTTGAGGCTTTCATGTTAAGTGAAACGAGGAAACAGAAAGACAAATAGCATAATGATATCACTCATATGTGGAATTTAACAAGTGAGCAAACATAATAAAATAAAAACAAACCCGCAGATACAGAGAGAGATGAGTGGTTGCCAGAGGGGAAGGGGTTGGGGGGAGTGAACTGGGTGACGATGGCAGTTATGCTGTTGGTGATCACTCTGTAGTATATGCAGACCAACTACAAAGCTATAAACCTGAAATTCTATAAATACAAAAGAAGCTTCCACAAATGGCCAAGAAGCACATGAAGAGACGTTTAACATTATAAGCCATTATATATGCAATTAAAACTACAAGATACCACTTCAGCATCACCAGCATGACTGCAGTAAAAAATAGACTTGATGACAGCACTGGAACCCTCAAACCATGCTAATGGAAACATGAAACGGTAAAGGTACATTGTAAAATAGTTTGCCAGTGTCTTAAAAAGTTGAGAAAATTCACCATATGGTCCAGCGATTCCACTCCTAGAGAAATGAAAGCATATGTCAGTACAAGGACTTGCAGGGAAATGCTCCCTGCAGCACTGCTGAGAACAGCCTCAAAGCAGAAGCCATGCAAACATCCACTTCCCAGTAAATGGACAGACAAATGATGCAGACCCTACAACAGACTCTGTTCAGCAACTGCACCTGTCATCATTTACTTATAATAAACCAAGAGCAGTAAACTTTTGAGAAATACACAAATGACCTCAGAAGCCAGTCTTAGAATGCTTTCTACAAACAAACATTCTGGAAACATTTCTGCCTTTTCTTTTCCACCTAATTTGATCCTGACAATGAAAATAATATTGAAGTGCCATCTTGAATTAAATGCCAAAGAAATCCTATCAGTGGTCATCGCATCACAAAGCTGCTGTAGCCCTCACAAACGTCTACGTGGTGTCACCATGATTGGCATTTGCTTTGCTGACAGATATCCAATGTCTTCCCCTCCCTCTTCGGAGAACCCATGGAAGGAACCTGGACAAACTGCTAATCTCTCGCCCCTGTTTTCTCACCTCAAAGAGTGTATCAGGAGTTACCATGTAGTCACTGTGAGGATGAAAGGACACAGACCACTCTGAACTCTATCTGACCAGCCTGATGCTCAGTAAAGTTTAGCTATTACTGCTAAATCCCTTTGAGTTCCCGTCGTGGCTCAGTGGTTAACGAATCCGACTAGGAACCATGAGGTTGCGGGTTCGATCCCTGGCCTTCCTCAGTGGGTTGAGGATCCGGCATTGCCATGAGCTGTGGTGTAGGTTGCAGACACGGTCGGATCCCACGTTGCTGTGGCGAAGGCCGGTGGCTACAGCTCCTGTTAGACCCCTAGCCTGGGAACCTCCACATGCCGCGGGTGCGGCCCTAGATAAGGCAAAAAGACATAAAATAAAATAAAATAAATACCTTTGAGATTTTCAAGCCTAAGATTGTGTAGCATCGGAAGCAACTTCACGATTCCTCCAGATTTTGGGCAGTCGTGCTAAGCACTGGCAGTAAGGCTGATTGTTTCTTGGATTCCTAACAGTCTTTTCAAAGGAGCCACCATGCTCCAGACTCTCAAACTTAATGAGGTGGAAATCATGATAACAATGGGTTCCTGAAAGTCTTTTCTCTTATAATCACCATCCTTTTTTTCCTTAAGTATAGAAACGTCTTCTGTTACAATCCATCAAAAAAAAAAAGTGAATAAATTCTGGGCCTTTCACCTTAGAAAGTTAATATAAAACTAGCAATAGGCTTTTATTTTATTTATTTTTTTTGTCTTTTTACGTAGAGCCGCACCCGCGGCATATGGAGGTTCCTAGGCTAGGAGTCTAACAGGAGCTGTAGTCACGGGCCTACGCCACAGCCACAGCAACGCGGGATCTGAGCCGCGTCTGCAACTAACCCACTGAGCAAGGCCAGGGATCGAACCTGCAACCTCATGGTTCTTGGTCGGATTCATTAACCAATGAGCCACGAAGGGAACTCCCAATAGGCTTTTTAAAAACTAGTCTATTCTGGAGTTTCCGTCACGGCTCGGCAGTATCAAACCCGACTAGTATTTGTGAGGACAGTGGTTTGATCCCTGGCCTCGTTCAGTAGGTTAAGGATCTGTCATTGCCGTGAGCTATGGTTCAGATCACAGACGTGGCTTGGACCTGGCGTTGCTGTGGCTGTGGTGTGGGCTAGAAGCTACAGCTCCTATTCAACCCCTAGCCTGGGAACTTCCATATGCCACAGGTGCGGCACTAAAAAAAAAAATAAATTAAAAAAAATAATACTAAAAACCAATCTATTCTGTTCAAGAATTTTCAGTTTAGGTTTAATATCTTTTTAAGAAAATGAGAGAACTTATATTTTCCTCTTATACTACGTTAATGGTAAAAAAAAAAGCGAACATACAAGGAAAAATCAGTTTATACTGGCAAATAACTAACCAAAAAAACCCTTTAGGAAGCCCCATGTGGATGTCTGTGTGTTATGTCAGGATTCATTCTGCTGCCTCGGAAAGTCTTTACCCTAACCCTCTATCTTCTTGCTTTCTAAATAAGGTGATTCAATTTATAACATATTTAAGAATGTTACTTGGAAGATAATATGAACATGAGAAGTGTATTTTTTTTTTTTTTTGGTCTTTTTTAGGGCCGTACCCGCAGCACATGGAGGTTCCAGGTTAGGGGTTGAATCGGAGCTACAGCTGCTGGCCTCCACCACAGCCACAGCAAGGCTGGATCCTTAACCCACTGAGCAAGAGCGGGGATCGAATCCACACCCCTGTGGACACCAGTGGGGCTCATTAACTGCTGAGCCATCGGGAACTCCTGAAATGTATTTTTAATACTGCATTTTCACCAGTGGAAGGTGATCAAGCTGGGTATTTTGGGGGCGGTTTCATCTTTTCTCTGCCCCTGCTCACCTGACCGGACCCCCAGGGTCTGACAGAGGACGCTGACGCAGGGACAGGGGCAGAAGATGCTGGGTACTGAATCAGCACCTGACAGGTGACTGATCTGTGTCTGACTGGCCCCTCCAGGAGCAGGAAATAGTTCTCAGTGTGTGAAGCCCCTGAGATCTCACAGTGGTCTTGTTGTATAATTGGCAGACTGACCGTGGGAGACATCATCTGATTATTTGTGGAAACTGGCCCATTCTCACCAACACCAGACTTCAGGTCAGGCAGTAGTGGTGTAATAAGTACCATGGGGGTCAGCACAGACGGACTGAATCCGACCAGGTTGCAGGCGTGACTGTCCTTCCCACTGTGAGCACCCACAGCACCTGCAGCCCTTGTCCACTTGACCCAACAGAAGGCTGGGTGGCACAGGTGCTATTTATTTTTTACTTATTTTTTTAATTTTAATTTTTCTATTATAGCTGGTTTATAGTTTTCACAGGTGCCATTTAAACACGCAGGCTGAAAGTAGGTTTCTCCACTGCAGGTTGAGACCCTGATCCCCAACGCACCCTGACACCAGACTCCAAGTTTTACAATCCAAGTATTTAAAAATACCTTAAACAGGCAAATGCTTGGCCATTTAAGGCCAGCCTACTTCGCACACCCCAGCCACCTCACATAACAGCTGTGACCTTTTGGTAAGACAGGACAGCAATCTGGGTTGCTCTTCAGGGTTCTCTGATCCAGAGACCCCAACGTGCTGTCCAGAAACAGTACCCCCCAACCCATTCCTGTCCTGTCCCTCACCCTCCTCCTGTCTGTAGTGGCCCCTGGGCCTCAGACCTCCCAAATGTCCTACCTCCTGAGGGAGCCCAGCTCTCAGCAGCCTGTCGCAGGGCTGACCAATCACAGTCTCAATCTCCCACTTCCTTCCAGCAGGTTTATAACTGGAGAGGCAGAGTCCTAGGCACTGAGGGAGCTGCAGAGGTGACCGCTGAGGACCGTGCCGCCCCACCCCATACCCGCAGGTCTGGTCTTCTCCTAGGTCCATCTTCAAAGCGACACACCTGACTGGTCTATGTTAATTTGCTGATGTGACTGTGAACTACTGACTGAATTCATCAACCCAGGAGCACCTACCTCCACACATATCGCAGGAGGTTGTAAATCCCATTGTTTTCTCTGCGGTTTGACTGGCCGGTTTGACTGGCCGTCTCATATCCTCACAGGGGAAATTACCCCAATTGACACACTTTAGTGAAGCTATATTGCCAATGGGAAACAAAGTAATTTAAACCTACTCCACCAGGAGGAAAATACCAAATTAGTAGCATTAGCTTCTCTAAAAATGTAATGAGATTTAATTAGCTGGAACTACGGAATAAGCATTTGGTCTTGAAAGATTTCATTTATTCAGACAATGTGCTGTGAATTTTATTTTTACACTCCTATGAAAGCTAAGGATTTAGAATATATATGACCCATGGAAATAAAAAGGACACTATTTCGTAACTAAAAAAATAACTCAGTAAATAGTCTATTTGATGAAAGTCTGGAGTAATATCTTTTGCCATGGCTTCCAGTGCTTTTCTGTCATGAAAACTTAGGGTATTATGACTGTCTTATTGTTAAACTGTTTTCTTACAAAGCCTATCTTTACTTATCATTAATATAAAGACACATCAGATAAAAGTCTTTCACAGCTTGCAAAGTGGTGCTTCCCTATAAGGAAAGTCTATGAAACAAGAGATTTATACTGCATTCTAGTTTGTCCTCTGCACTGCCGTCTGCCATCAATTATAACACGCACATGTTTTCTCATGCAGTGAATTTAAAAAAAAAATTGGTTACAAGCCTGCTTTAAAAGTAAAAAGAGCAACTTCTCAGTGTCATATAAAATAATGGAGTAGCATTTGTGCATTTGTGATTAAGTGAAATATGATAAAATAATGGACTTCAAGTCTCAATCATTCACCTATTCATTCAAGTAACAGGAAATATCTATTATTTCAATAAAGAGAATGTTCTGTGTGCCTGCCAACTTGGCTCTAATTGAAATTTTTTTGGAGGACTCTGTGTATATTCATTGAGGACACTTTTCAAGTGATGGACTTTTTTTTTTTTTTAGGGCTGCAACTGTGGCATATGGAAGTTTCCAGGTTAGGGGGTCGAATCGGAGCTCCAGCTGCTGGCCCTCACTCCAGCTATAGCAATGCCAGATCCGAGCCTCATCAGTGACCTACACCACAGCTCATGGCAAGGCCCGATCCTTAACTCACTGAGCAAGGCCAGGGATTGAACCTGCATCCTCATGGATACTAGTTGGGTTCTTAACCCACTGAGCCACAAAGGGAACTACTCAAATGGTGAACTTATTGGGTCAAAAGTATGTCCGATTTTAGATTCACTAAGTAAACACATTCTTTTAATTTCTACTTTAACCTGCATTATATGAGAATGTCCCATCTCTGGAGCACCAAGTCCTAACAGGAATATGAATTTGTCTTTGCAGTTTTCCTTTTTCTTTTCTTTCCCTCCTTCCCTGTAAACCCATCTTATCCTCAGCTCCCTAGTGGCCTCTATGTTTGGGGCAGAGGTGAGTCAGGAGGAGAGCAAGTGGCTGCCTTACCACCTCCAGAGTTTGGAGAAGGGCTGAAGCTAAGAGCAGAACTGAAACCTTCTTAAAATGTTACTGAGCTTAATAAGAAGTTAAAGTGTGACTTTGTGGTATGTGTTTACTTATTTATCTAGAGCTTAAAGGAAATGCAGACTTAAAGTAGTCAGCAATCCCTGCATTCAATCAAACTTTATCTTTCTGATTGTGCTTTTAATTTAGTTTTTATTTTTACCAACAGTGGAGTGAGTAGCTGGCTCACATATCCTAAAAATTGGAATTAACGTTATCTATTTAAGAAGTAATTGTCAAATTAAGTTAATTCTAAATGGAGATGTCCTTAAATATTTCATCTGTGACAAGTAATTTCATTACTACATATCAATTCCCTAAAACCATGTCCTGCACCTTTTGAAAACAGGAATAATCAGGGGATCTGTTGTGTCTGCAGAAGATAAGGTCTGTGTGTAACTGCACTGGGGGGGCTTCCCACGACAGACCCCACCCCTCGTCCTCTACCTGCTGCTGTAGAAGTCTCCCTGGGGTCTCAGAATGGCCCAAGAGTTAAGGATTAGGCAACGGGAAGATGCAGAAACCAAGAACGGCTGTTGGGTCGGGAAACTGGTAGCAATTTAGACTCTAAATCCACCACACAGTAGTCATCAAACTGCCTGGCACCGTTCCTAAGTTGTTTTTACAGGAAGCAGATCCCCCCAGATCGAGACTGCTGACAGCGAGCAGGTGGCCTTCAGACCCGCTGAAACCAGAGACTGGTGATGCTGGAAACTATCCTGGTACCAATCGGTGTGAGAAACTTACAAGAGCCGGTCACGCCTCCTGCAGCCCCCTCCCTCACACGGCCTTTGAAACCTCTGTCTCCTAATGGGGAGCTCGGAGGTGGTCTTAGGACATTACCATCTTGCCAGGTTGCTGGCCTCCTGAGTAAAGCAACTTCTCCTTGTCCGCCAACACTTGCCTCTTGAGTACTGGCCTATCGATCGGCAAGCAGCTGAACTTGGGTTTGGTACCAGCCTGGGTGGTTACATGTCAAGGGCCTGGGGCACTGCCTGGCCGGTGATGAGTATTCACCCAGTGAGTTAAACAACACCTAACGGCATTTAACAAGCATTTACATTGTGCCATGCACTTGGATTCTCTGGTAGCAAGTCATCTTTTATGGTAAAAAGTTACATATTCTAATTCCTTTTTGTAAAATAGAGCTGCCTCTACAGTAGGCTTTACAATAGGAAAATAAAAGGACTCAGGTCAGTATTCACAGAAAACAACAGGAAGAACAGCTAAACCAGCACCATTTTTAAATCAGAAAAATATGTTAGGACCAAACACTGTGGCCAGCCTATCTCTAGGCTACGTTACTGGCTCTGAATAGCCGTAAATCTGTAGGGTTTATGGAAGCAACCACGCTCCCCATATATTAGCACATTTTGTGCCTGACGCCCACTGCAAATCAGACTGAGAAAAATGGCCCTTGTACCTGCCTCACTCTCAGCAGAAAAGAAATCCTAAAATAACATGTAAATAATACCAAGAACACACTGCCAACACTTTCCCTCTATATGGAGCATCTCTCTCTTCAAGAAAAACTTTTAGTAGTTCATAAATGTAAGACTTAAATTTCCCAAAATTTACCGAATCTTAATTATCATTATTTAACACAAATGGCACTTTAGAAAGATGCAGAAAGAGAACAATTCTCTACAACGTAACTACATACCCTTACTTTTTTAAAATAATCACAAGCTTAATTAATTTTTGTATGAATTTTAGTATAATGGCTCTAGTTATTCAAAAATTATTGGTTGAGCTGTCCTACAGTCTCTTCTGTACATATAATCTAAATACTGTAGAACTGGAGTGAAAAGTGTTTGCTTCCTTATAAGTTGAAAACTGCAGAGAATGATTAGTCACAGTTTATGAATTTAACAACATAATAAACAATTTTTTTCTAGAAAAATAGTTTCATATGTAAATAATATTTTTTTGCTTTTTTTTTAGGGCCCCACCTGCAGCACATGGAAGTTCCCAGGACAGGGACTGAATCAGAGCTGCGCTGCTGATCTATGAAACAGACAAAGCGACGCAGGATCCAAGCCACATTTGCGCCCTGCATCACAGCTCATGGCAGTGCTGGATCCTTAACCCACTGAGTGGGGCCAGGGACTGAACCTACATCTTCTTTGCAGATACTAGTCAGGTTCTTAACCCACTGAGCCACAAATGGAACACCCATAATTAATTTTGATTTGCCCAATTTTTCAAAATTTCTTTTGTATACAATTAGTAAAGCATATCTAGTTCCAAGTGCAATTTAGCTTGGATTTACACTTTTTTTCTTCGACTATTTCTAGAGAAGGGAAATACATCTCATTAGCCATACGTAGGAACCGGATAATACTGCATAATTTATCATGTTATGTGGGTGACGCTCTTTTTCAGCATTTTCTGAGTGTTTCCCCAAGGCACACAGACTGTCCTAATCATGGTTTAATCTCACTTCCAGGATCAGAAGCCTCCTCCTCGACAGTGTGATGCTGGAGAAGTGACTGTTCTGCATCTGGGAAGGGCAAAATGAGCATTTATATGGTGGGTTCATTTTCATTTTAACACATTAAGAACAAAAATGCCTACACAAATACAGTGGCTCTTACTGCTAAATTTATAAATAATATATTTCAATGAGGAAAGAATTTTTTGACAATTGATCTTCACTTCTCTCAAGCTTTTCCTAAAAGGCTGGAATCCCCCCAAGAGGAATGCATCTTGCTTTTAGTAACAGAGAAAAATATTCTGAGCTATGATATTTCTGCTGAGAAGATTGACGATGCAGCCAGTACGTTTCTCTACTAAATAATCTTTTTATCTGAAAAACTGAAAATTGAATATGTTTACTTAGGACAATTTCAGTGATCCATTTTAGACAATTTACTAAAGTAAACTATGCATGATTTACTTATTCAGCAAATATTATTGTTTACTGTATTATTGTTTACTGTATTCCAGACCTGTTTTATTTACACTTTGCTTTTAATTGAAATAGAGTTGATTTACAATACTGTGTTAGTTTCGGTGTACAGAATAATGATATAATAATTTTTGCTGAATTTTGGCCTACATTACATTATAGATTATTACAAGATACCAGGTATAATTACCTGAGCTATACAATATATCCTGTTGCTTATCTATTTTGTACATAGTAGTTTGTATTTTAATTTCATGCATGACTGCCACTTTGACCCATGGCTTATTTAGAAATGTGTTGTCTAATTTTCCAAATATTTCTGAAACTGTCCACATATCATTCTGCTGTCCAGTTCTAGTTTAATTCTATTGCTCATTGATAATGTCACTTCAGTTCCGCTGAACAAACGAAACCTAAATTCAGCAGAAGGAAGAAAATAATAAAGATCAGAGAGGAAATAGATAAAATAGGGATAAAAAGATAAAAATCAATAAAAAAAGCTGGTTTTTTGAAAAGATAAACAAAATTGACAAACCTCTGGCCAGGATCACCAAGAAGAAAAGAGAGAGGACACAAATAAACAAAATAAGAAATGAAGAAAGAGAAATAACAACCAGTACTGCAGAAATACAACATGCCATAAGAAAATATTATAAAATTATATGCCAACAAATTGTTCAACCTAGAAGACCCAGAGAAGTTTCTAGAAACATACAGCCCACCAAAACTGAGTCAAGAATAAACAGATAATTTGAACAGACTGATCACTAGAAGTGAAATACAATCTGTAACTAAACAAACAAGCCAACAGAAATCCCTGCAAACGGAAGTCCAGGACCAAACAGCTTCACTGAGGATTCCGCTAAACATACAAAGAATAATTTACATAGATCCTCTCAAACACTTTCAAAAGACTGAAGAGGAGGGAACACTCCCAAAGTCATTCTGTGAGGCCACCATCACCCTGATACCAAAACCAGACAAAGACACTACAGAAAAAGAAAACTAAAGTCCAAAATCTTTGATGAATATAGATGCAAAATTGCTCAACAAAATATCCTCAAACAGAATCCAACAACACATAAAAGAGAATCACACACAATGACCAAGCAGAATTCATTCCAGGGTCACAAGGATGGTTCAACATATGCTAATCAATCTATGTGACATTCTGTGTCAGCAAACAATCTCAGTAGGGTCCCACTTCCCATCCATTCCAAACATAAGTTGCATTCCCAAACCCCAAACTTCCCATCCATCCCACTCCCTCCCTCCCTCCTCCCCTTGGAAAGAATTAATGTCATTAAAACGGCCATACTACCCAAAGCAATCTACAGATTTAATGTGATCCCTATCAAATTACCCATGACATTTTTCACAGAATTAGAACAAATAATCCCAGAATTTATATGGGACCACGAAAGGCCCCAATTTGCCAGAACAGTCCTAAGGAAAAAGAAAGAAAAAGCTAGGAAGTTCCCATCGTGGCTCAGCAGTTAACAAATCTGACTAGCATCTATGAGGATGTGGTTCGATCCCTGGCCTCGCTCAGTGGGTTAAGGATCTGGCATTGCCATGAGCTGTGGTGTAGACGCAGCTCAGATCCCACGGTGCTGTGGCTATGGCATAGGCCAGCAGCTACAGCTCTGACTGCACCCCTAATCTGCGAACCTCCATATGCCATGGGTGTGGCCCTAAAAAGACAAAAAATAAAAGAAAAAAGTGGAAAGCATAACCCTTCCAGACTTCAGATAATACTATAGGCCTATAGCAATCAAAACAGCATGGCACTGGTACAAAAACAGAGACATATAGATCAAGGGAACAGAACAGAGAGCCCAGAAATAAATTCACATACCTATGGTCAACGAATCTTTGATAAAGGAGGCAAAAATATACAACGGAGAAAAGACAGTCTCTTCAGCAATTGGTGTTGGGAAAGCTGGACAGCTGCATCTAAACCAATAAAGTTAGAATGCACCCTCATACCATACACAAAAATAAACTCAAAATGGCTTAAAGACTTAAAAGACTTATTAAACATAAGACATAAAACTCCTGGAAGATAACATCATACCAGTGTCTTCCTAGGTCAGTCTCCCAAGCCAAAATAAATAAAAGCAAATCTTTAAAAGGTTTTGCACAGCAAAGGAAACCATAAACAATATTAAAATACAACCTCTGTCATGTGAGAAAATATTTGCAAATGACAGAAATAACAATGGCTTAATTTCAAAAATATTCAAACAGCTCATACAACTCAATAACAAAAAACCAAAAAACCCAATAAAAAAATATGGGCAGAAGACCTAAATAGACATTTCTCCACAGAAGACAAACAGATGGCCAACAGGCACATGAAAAAGTGCTCAACATCATTAATTATTAGAGAAACGCAAACCAAAACTACAATAAGGTATCATCTCACACTGGTGAGAATGTTCATCATTAAAAGTCTGCAAATAATAATGCTGGAGCGGGTGTGGAGAAAAGGGAACCCTCCTACACTGTTGCTGGGAATGCAAATTGGTGCAGCCACTATGGAGAACACTATGGAAGTTCCTCAAAAAACTAAAAATAAAATTACCCTGTGATCCTGAAATCCCATTCCTGGGAAAAAATCTGGAAAAGATGAAAGCTCTAATTTGAAAAGATACATACACCGCAGTATTCACTGCAGCACTATTTACAATAGCCAAGACATGGAAAAAACCGAAACGTCCACCGACGGAAGAATGGATAAAGATGTGGTACATATATATAATAGAATATTATACTCATCTGTAAAAAAGAATGAAATAATGCCATTTGTAGCAACATGGATGGAACCAGAGATTATCATACTAATTCAGACAGAGAAAAATAAAGATCTATGCTATTGCTTACGTGTGAAATCCAAAAAAATAAGACAAATGAACTTATTTATAAAACAGACACACAGAGAGAAAGCCAATTTCTTGTTACCAAAGGGGGAACGGGGAAGGATAAATTGGGAGCAGGGGGTTAACAGACGTACACTACCATATATAAAATAGATAATCAGCAAGGACTTACTCTATGGCACAGGGAATTATGTTCAATATCTCATAATAAAGCCTAATGGTATAGAAATAAAAAAGAATATAGATATATACATATGTATATAACCAAATCATTTTGCTGTACACTCGAAACTAACACTATATTATAAATCAACTCTACTTCAAAAAAAAAAAAAAAGGACCTGCTCTGTTAGAAGGTTTATAAGGTAGATAAGACCATACAAAACACAAGATGAAACAAAAAGCAGTCTAGGAAGTGAATTCCTTGTTTCCCAAAAACATGTGACCACAGAATTCCATGCCCAGCTTGAAAGCATGTTTAGTTAGGAATCTCTTACTCCCTTTCCCTTTTTATTTTATTTTTTCTTCTTTTAGGCTGTACCTGTAGCATATGCAAGTTCCCAGGCCAGGTGCCGAACTGGAGCTGCGGCCATGGTAACGCTGGATCCTAAACCCTCTGAGCGAGGACAGGGATCAAACTTGCATCCTCACACATACAACACTGGGTCCTTCTCCCACTGAGCCACAACCAGAACTCCAACCCCTTCTTCTTCATCATTCTGTTGATTAGGAACATGTGACTATGTTTCTATCCATTAGCACCTCCACTGTACTCTGATTTCACCAGAAGAGTTTTCTAAACACACCTCTATTTTCTTGACTATCCCAACCTTTTCCTGAGTGCATTTGGGCAGGTTTTATTCATCCTAAACTAGATCTGTAAATTTACTATTAATATGGCAAATCTGAATTTTCAATGCATAAATAAACAATCAGAATGTGTTTCTGTTTATCTGCCATTATGTTTATATGCTGTCACAATAACGATGTCATGCATTTATCTGTAAAGTGTTTGAGTCACAGGACAGTAAAGGCTTCTCAGTGGCAACACTAGTTTACCCCTTCAGACGTATGGAACTAAAAATTATCCATATTGAGATTATTTCTTCCTATGCTTTAAACTTCTATTAAATATTATTTATAGTGTCCAAAAACTCTTATCCATACTGTTTTCTGAATTCATTAAGCCAAGACTGCTTACAATGTCAACCATGAATGATCTCAGCATTTCCTTGAAAAGATTCAAGGATAACATTCAAGTAGAAGTTACCTACGGAAATAAAACAATTCCTTCATATACTTTTCAACATCGGAGTTTATTTTTAATGTTGTATCTTAAACTATTCAAAAAGCACTAAAAGGGAATAGCCAATGTGAAACTTGGCTTCATTTTTCATTTATCTGTGTGGAAACTTCCACTGCTCCCTTCCTGTGAAGCTACTTAAATAATTTGTTACTCACCTTGGATGTTGCTCCACAGTCCAGCATTAGCTAGCTATGCTTTTGTGGATTTTAAACACTGCTTATCCTTTATTCAACAACCAGAAGAAATCCTTGATACAATATAAATATTCCGGCAAAGGCAGATCCATCAGTGAAAGCTTTGCAATGCCTTCAGGGATGTGTATTGTGACAGTAACTGGATCAGCTGGAGCCCAGTGACACTACATTGTGAGCTGTGCCCTCAGCTCTTCTGCTCTCAAGATGTCTGCATTTAACTCTGACACCCCAGCTAACCCATCTCACCCCGGCTTTTTGAGTTTCACTTTCTTCCTGAGAGTGGCTTTTTTTTTTCTTTTTTGTCTTTTTGCCTTATCTAGGGCTGCTCCCGTGGAATATGGAGGTTCCCAGGCTAGGGGTCTAACAGGAGCTGTAGCTGCCAGCCTTCGCCACAGCCACAGCAACGTGGGATCCGAGCCATGTCTGCAACCTACACCACAGCTCACGGCAACGCCGGATCCTGAACCCACTGAGCAAGGCCAGGGATCGAACCTGCAACCTCATGGTTCCTAGTCGGATTCGTCGACCACTGAGCCATGACAGAAACTCCTTTTCCTGAGAGTTTTAAGCATGTAATAGTGGTAGCCAAATATAACAAGCATTCAGGTATTCAAATCCCCACATTACCAGCATTTTGCCAGCTTTCTATAAAAAATTAAAAAAAATAACCTATTACAAATATTTTGGTTGCCCATTTTCCTTTCCTGACTTCATGTAAATTACAACTACAACGACTTTACATGAAACCTCCCTATGATGCTGTTCTTCCCAGGTCTTGGGAGAAAAGCCACCTTTCAGCTGATTCTGCCGACATACTCTCTTCCTCAATCTGAGCTGTTTCCTGTGAGTCCTTCAAAGAGGTGTGTTTTCTGGGTCAGGTCCTCTGTCTCCAGGTGTGGAAGGATCCCGGGGGTGGCCTGTGGCCGCCTCACCAGGGCCCTAGAGATGCTCTGAGCACTGTTTCAGTTTTTACACTATTTCCGTGGCGTCCAGGAGTCACAGCACTGGAGGACCGGGTGTCTCCCAGAGGGCTCTTTAGTCACCGTTTCTGCTGAGAACTTTCTCCTTTGCTGTTGTTCTCCCAAGAGGCTGACAGCAGCTTTGCTCGTCCCCTGAGAACTCTGAGTCCAGCTGCCCGGCTGCTCAGGTGGCCAGACCCGCTCCCTCCTCTCTAAGCAGTTGCCCTGGACCCGCCAGCCTGCCCAGGGCCCCGCCCCTGTGCCTGTGGACAGGTGTGGGTCGCTGGTAGTGCCCTTCTCATGGAGCTCTCCTGTGCTCGCTGTCCCCAGAATATCACAGACTTTATAATGTGGAACATGCATAAATACTTACAAAAAGCAACACTGGATGATTTAAAGAGAATATTGATTCTAATGGAATCCTCCAATAAATACACCCTAAAAAAAATCAACTGAAGTAAATGTTCATAAAATTTAGTTAAATCATTTAATAGCAGGTCAGTAGAGCCTTCTGAATAAGCAATTTCAGAAGTTTGATTTATCTGACCTCACAGCCATAAACAGATCACACAGGTGACAAAGACAGAAGGAAACATATCAAGTACTTATTTACATCAAGATGTGAGAAAGGCGTTCCCATCGTGGCTCAGTGGTTAACGAATCCGACTAGGAACCATGAGGTTACAGGTTCAATCCCTGGCCTTGCTCAGTGGGTTAAGGATCCGGTGTTGCCGTGAGCTGTGGTGTAGGTTGCAGAAGCGGCTCGGATCCCGCATTGCTGTGGCTCTGGCGTAGGTTGGCAGCTACAGCTCCGATTAGACCCCTAGCCTGGGAACCTCCATATGCTGTGGGTGCGGCCCTAGAAAAGGCAAAAAGACAAAAAAAAAAAGATGTAAGAAAGATGTGTTTCTTTTTCAAGCCAGTTCACAGACCATTTGGGAAGAGCTGAAGCAAGTATAGAAACTGGTCATTTCTGTTCAATCAGATATCCAGAATATGGAAGCTGGCTGAAAAATTTGCTAAATATTCTTCTACAGAGCCATGATTTGCACAGATTAATGATTTCTGACAATTCAACCTTTTAAGGACTCTAGTAACTTAAATAATGGCATGTTTAAATATAAGACAACTCGAACATACTAAATTTGAAATTCTGAGTGAAAACAGCATTGTCGTCCTCTTCAAGAACATGCAGACAGGACATTTACACCTGAACAGGAACAAAGAAGAACCAAGATCATGCTCATCACCCACTAGTAAACTGCCTCACGTTGTCTTGGATTTTGGAGAAGAATTCTGGATGAAATTCAGCCACAGTATAAGAGAATTCCACATATATGTATATTTAAAAAATTTTTGTTTTTCTATTATGAGTCACCTTTATTTTTTTACCATTTGAATTATAATTCTCAGGATTCTTTTGATAGTCACACTGGCCATCCCTGCACAGCTCAGCTTTAAGAAAGACCAATAAGCAGAAATTCCTCTACTTGCAGCAAAACAAACAGAAGAAAAAAAGCAGTATCATCAAGTGTGATGATTCCATGTGTCAACCACGCAATGACGCAGTGGTTCCTGTTGTGCAGCTGAACTTGGGACATGTCTGCATCATCCGAACCATATGACTATTACATGAAACTTCTGAAGTCAAAGCTGGGTTATAACCCGGAATCAAATCATAGCCAAATTTCCTACCAATTATACACAACAGTTCTTAAAATTAATTATTAGATGGCTATTAGATGGCTATGTTCTCATAGAAACTGCTGAAAATACTGTAGAGAGAAGCCAGAGGATCAAGGCTCTACAAGCTCATGGTAGCTATACACTGTTTTCAGTGCCTACCTTTCCTTACTGACATTTTACAGACTTCAGTTTTCTATTTGGGTTAAAATTCAAAATTGCAAGTTACAAACTGCTGGGAAGCAAAGATTTGATCACTTAACCCTTCAAATGGCAGCAGCATGGATGCACCAGTACTGACCTCAGAAGGACTCAGAGAACTTGGACTTGACCTTGAAGAAAAGGGAAGACGAGTTCCAACACCTGGCTGTTCCCTCAGACCAGCAGCTCCTGAACTGTCTGTCCTAAGATGGGTGGAATTCTTTATACTATGGGGTGATGTTCCGAAATGCTCTGAGGCATAAAACACAACACAGAGCAATGGTCAGTGCAGGCCCTTTGCCAGATGTGCCAGGAAAGCACCACTTTGAACCTCGTGGGGAGCGGCTGTGCCTTGAATATTCTGGCTGATACTTTCCGGGACAAACATCAAGAACTTGACCTGAAAAGTGGCAGGTGGATCAGAAGCAGCCTCACATTTGAACCCTGCATACATTCCCAAAGAACAGGGCTACCCTGCTGCTGTCCTCAGTGCAGAGCTGCAAATAGAAGCCGTTGTGCCAGCACGCAGGGTGGGCTCCTGGGGGCGCAGTGCTTGGGGAGGGGGTGTGGGGATGGCCAGGGTGCATCTAGGGTTCCCCGTGGAACTTCTTGCCCTGCTCTTCCCTCTGTCCTGTCACTGTTGCTTCCAAGCCCCCCTTCCCCCATGCCCCCCACACTGTGACACAGGTCACTCTGATGGTTCTCCTCTGCCTGGGCCCTTCCCCTCTGAAAGGCAGAGTAACCTCCGCCCTCACTCTTCTCAATTTACCAACAGCTGGGACACAGCAGACTGTGTTGTTTTGAGGACTCAAGCGATGGTCTAAGTTAAGAAGTCAACATTTAACATGTTTAAAAAAAAACTCCACACAGTTACAGAATTAGAAATATGTTAAGTATCTGAAACACGGCCTGTCATGGAGGAGACTATGCTGTGACTGTGGAAGTGAGACCCAGTGACGCGCTGTAAACAGTCAATGGCCCATGGCCACCAGCAGTCCCATCAGTCCAACTACAGCCATTCTGCCTGCTTCCGAAGCTGAGCAGGGCCCCTTGGGGCTCCTGGTACAAAGCTCTTCTGTGTCCCCTGTTTCTTGTTTTTAGGAAATGGGCCTCGTTCAGCCTCCATGACCTTCTCTGAGTTCCCAAGGGCAGGTTCAGACAGGCGCTGACGAGGGAAGGGAGCGGAGGCAGAGACAAGGCAGGAAGAGTTAGGAAACAAAGTGCAGCCTGGCGGCAGGTCCTGGTTCCCCCTCAGGGGTACACAGAACAACACCTTCGAGCTCTTCTGCAGACTAAGGCTCCACCCAGGGGAGACTGGCACCTTCGGCTGCGCCCAAGTTCTTGGAGCCCCGCCCTGTGACCTCACCACCAACCAGCTGGAAGAAAGTCACACACCTCGCATCCCCCACCCCAAATTTTGCCTATAAAACCTTTTCCCCCAAACCATCAGGAAATTCAGGGGTTTTGAGTGTGAGCCACACGTCTCCTAGCTCGTCTCCCTGCATAAACCTTTCTCTGCTCTGAACTCGGACGTTTCGGTGTCTCTGGCCTCAGTGTGCGTCAGGCACAGGGACTTTGTCAGTAAACATTTCTATACGTGTGTTTAAAACTTACGCATGTGCACAGATGTCTGTCAATCTGAAGAGTACCTATTAAGGCAACAGTAATCGCTTCCTTCAGTAAAAATATAAAATAAATAAATCCTCTTGTTCTGTGTTACACTGGATTGTTTTCTGCACCCCGGACTGTGTGTCCCCTACCTGAGAGGTCACTAAACACAGACAGAATTAGAGGAAAATCACCCACCTTGGTGGAGGAGCAGGAAATAGAGGCCTTACTTCAGACAGAGGCAACATTACAAAGTTATCTAGTCAGGACATTTTTTAAACTGTGCTAAAATACTAAGAAAATTTACCAGCTTAACTATTTTTAGGCGTACAGTTCAGTATCTTAAGTATGTTTATACTGTTGAGAAACAGAT
The DNA here is from genome assembly GCA_004024745.2 of Catagonus wagneri. NCBI lineage: Eukaryota > Metazoa > Chordata > Mammalia > Artiodactyla > Tayassuidae > Catagonus > Catagonus wagneri. Next base: position 57,421 of record PVHT021183556.1, read on the forward strand.
CTCCAAAACATCGTCGTCTTGCAAAACTAAAACATCCCTCATTTTTGTTTATTCAATACACCAAACAGTGACTGAAGAGGCACTAAACCCAGCAACACATGAAATTCAAGGTCAAATGTAGTACAACTGAAGAATGTAAGAATGAAGATAAGGACATTTTCTAAATAATTTACATCAGTTTCATAACATACAGATGAAATTTAAATATTACTCAGTGTAAAAGGTTTCCTATACGTTTAACTCCTCTTATTTGATAAACTGTCCTCTAGGAGGGCTATGTCTTTTTAGGAGCTGAAACATTTCTTAAAGCCATGCTACACCATTTAATGTAGGATGCAACAAGTCTCCGAAATCTCCCTCAACTTTTTTTGTCTTTTGTCTTTTTAGGGCTCTACCTGTAGGCATATGGAGGTTCCCAGGCTAGGAGTCGAATTGGAGCTACAGCTGCTGACCTGCGCCACAGCCACAGCAATGCAGGACCTGAGCCGTGTCTGCGACCTACACCACAGCTCATGGCAACGCCGGATCCTTAACCCACTGAGGCCAGGGATCGAACCTGCATCCTCATGGATACTAGTCAGGGTCATTAACTACTGAGCCACGATGGGAACTCCTCCCCCAACTTCTCACTCGTAAACTTCTGAAATATTTTTCAGGGTAGAAGTGGAGCTAATTAGAAGTTACACACACTCCTCAAAGTCATCCACAGAGAGAATTAATTGCGACATCAGCCAAAATAAAGCAGAGTATCTCAAGGAAGGTGAACCAGTCCTTTAAAATACCCGTATGAAATTGCTGATATTTTATGATTTTGACCTATAAAGAGACAATTTCATGCAGCCCAGCTCAATGTATGCTGTGCTCCTTACTGGCACTGTAACCATTGTGGGTACAGTGAACTTACACGTGAACCAACCCTTCCCTCCAAACAAGAACATGACTATCACAGGGTGTCAGAATTCTCAGTGTATTCAAGGTCATGCTTTGTGCTAATTCTTGGGTCAGAAGAGGTTTCTGACCCTTTTTCTGCTCCCATCAGCACTTACCATGGTAACCTGTCCTCAGCACGATCTGAATAAAGATGCAATTTCTTTGGTATACAACTATAATATATTTTGCATTGTCTAAATCCCGATTTAACTAACAGCTTATGATTGGTACGATTTGCTCAGCTCTGTTCATTGAGCAGAATAATTAAGAAATACCTAAATACTTTCAACAAATTGGATTCTCTGACTCTAGGAGGAAAAGTGATAAAAGACACATGGTCACCACCAGCTACCATTCATTTCAAGATTTCTAGACTGTCCATTCTTGTTAGCATATTACATGCCATGTTGGTAAAACTGAAGAATTTAATCCCCCCCCCAAATTATGCTGTCAAGTTGTGTTGTTGACACAACTGTTTACATGGGAAGGTGACAGACAGGCTGGGGAAGTTCAGACACAGAAAACGTGTCTTCCATCTGCAATCACAGCAGCAAGAGGATTCCTCAACCTGAAGAGGGCTGCCAAGCTGCTGGCAGGACCGATGGGAGTGCACAGAACACACATCGCGGCGTCCACACAGCAGCAGGCTTGCGGACCCTCAGCTGTCACTAGTCATGTGCTCTGTGACCTCACACAGTCTTCATCAACTGTACCATCCATCGCTCAAGAAATACAGCATAACACTTGTTTAAAAGTTAAAAATATGCATTCACAAAATCAAAATAAATGACAGTTGAGTTCACAGCCACCAATAACACACAAATAATGAGTCAAGCACTAAGCGGCCACCTCAGGTACAAAGGCCGTGGCTGTGGCCCCAGCAGACACTTACTGATGACCGAGGGTAGACTTGGGCCCGATCACTCTGAAGTTTAATCAGTATTTTCCCACGTAAAGTATGTTTCTTACTAGGCAGTTATTTCCTACACATCTTTGTGTGGGAGAAACATTTTTGCTGGGCATTTTGCATCACAGGGAAAAACAGAAAAGCGATCGTGGCTATTAACTGCCCTTCGGGCCGTCAACAACCTCGAGCTGCATCTAGCATGTTCCAGGAGCATCGTGCTTCAGGATTACCTGGAGGCTCTACCACCAAACAACTCGCCCTGTCCCTGTTTCCGGAGTTTCTGATAGAGCAAGTGGGGGAGGGGCGGGAGAGCTTCCAGGTCCCGCCGGACCTGCTCCTGACAATTTCCCGGTGCTCCCTTTCCCCAGCAGGGTCTGCGCTCGTGGAAAAGACTGGTGGGCACATTAGTGTGAAGGGACCTGGTTTGTTCATGTGTCAGGGAAAAGCAGCTGAGTTGAGTTCACACACACACATACACTGAGGCAGTATTTCTCTCAGCAGCTTGTTTTTCAAGTCCACGCATCACGGCTGGATTCCTGAGCCTGCTGTGATAACCAGATACAGATCCCCAAGTCATCTGGCAGCCACAATGGGGAGGTTTCACGGGTAAAATCAATCAATCAAGACACTCTGATTTCTGGGTAAATGATATCAAACAAAGGACTGTTTTTCAAAGTTTAAAGAATCTAGTTTCTCTCCTCTGGGGATTTTCATGCAGATGGCAGCCCTTCCACCCGGAGGTTGGAAAGAAATGCACTGTGTCCCTAGGGAGCGTGACCCCCATAGCACTGTCCCCAGGCTCAGGCCAGTTGTCGTGGACCCAAACTTCTAAGAAATAACCATAAATAGGAATCTCAGAGTAATATGCTTTCCTGCCACGGAGGAGAAAACTTGGGAGAAAACTGAAAAGCTGAATTTTAATTTCCCATCATAGGTAGTCTGAAGGCACTAAGAAAAAAATTGACTTTCTGGGGAAGTGTCACAGCTAAAATGATTCTCTTTCCTTTTATGGCTAGAAGCTCCAAAATAAAACCTTTCAAGTAATCCAGTCACTTGCAGAGGAGGCAGGGTGCTAAGCCTCAGGGAGAGCATGTGTCAGGCGCGGGCCCACGTTGCCAAGTGAGAGTGTTCTGCAGCATCCCATTCTGTCGTAACTATTTCCCCTTTTACATGGACCCCAGGGATAATATTAAAGCAGATATGTTCTCTCCCACCCACAGTCCATAAACAGGGCTAAGCTAGGAGTAACAATTCTTCTAGCAGCACATTTTGATTCTAACATTAACACTGCTGGCTCCAAAATACAATTACGCAGCACACAGAAAATGTATGCTTATCTGTATTCCTGTAGCATCTAGCCCGGTGCCCATCGGGCAAAACACTTGAAATACACCTTTTAAATGATTGTGATTTCTTCCCACACACCCACTGGCCACTTAAGATCCAATTTAATGCCAAATAGATAGCTGTTAACACCTGAGAGGCAGTCTGACAGCATCAATATAAACATCCTCCCCAGAATTTGGGAGGCTCCCTATCTTAGCAAACTCCTTGCGAAACCTTAATGCTACTTATCTGATCAGGCCTTGCTGTGTCTATGTTCTTCATGCTGCTACCTCAATAGGTAATCGCTGGTCTGTGTTCACTGCTAAGTCATGTTGATTTCTTCCTGAGAGTTAGAAATGTAAAGGAGAACCAAACAGAGCTGAAGAATACAATCACTGACATAAAAATACACTAGAGGGAATCCACCACAGATTAGATGATTACAGAACAGGTCATTAAACCAGGAGACAGAGTAGTGGGACTAACCCAATCAGAAGAGGAAAAAGAGGGAGTTCCCAGCATGACTCAGTGATAACGGACCCAACTAGCATCCATGAGGACACAGGTTCGATCCCTGGCATTGGTCGGTGGGTTAAGGATCTGGCATTGCCACGAGCTGTGGTGTAGGTCACAGATGTGGCTTGGATCCCACATTGTTGCGGCTGTGGTATAGGCCAGCAGCTATGGCTCTGATTCGACCCCTAGCCTGGGAACGTCCATATGCTGAGCATGTGGCCCTAAAAAGAAAAAAAAAGAAAGAAAAAAGAGGAAAGCAACTAGTTATATAAAAGGGGACTCCCCCCCCCCATAGGTTATCAACTGACTTCCGCAGAAGGGAGGGGAACAATATATTCAAAGTGATGAAAGGAAAAAACTTACAACCAAGAATACTCTACCCTACAAAGCTATCAGTCAGACTTGAACAAAAGCTAAGAGAGATCATCACCATGAAATGAGCTTTCACATCAGTGTTAAAGGAACTTCTCTAAGCAAAAAAGGCCACAACTAGGAATATGAAAAAGACAAAAGATATACTCACCCCTGTGCTCACTGCACCTTTACTCACAACAGCCAAGGTATGGAAACAACCTAAGTGCTCGTGGATGTGTGAACAGGTGAAGAAGACACAATCTCTGTACAATGGAATATCGGCCATAAAAAAGAATGAAATCTTGCTATTTGTGACAACATGGATGGACCTAGAGGGTATTATGCTAAGTGAAATAAGTAGGACAGAGAAAGACAAATACTGTATGATTTAATTCATATGTGGAACCTAAAAAACAGAACAAATGAACAAACAAAACAGAAACAGACTCACAGGTACCAAGAAGAAAATGATGGCTGTCAGAAAGGAAGGGGTGACAGATGCGTGACCAGGTGAGGGAAATTAAGAGAAACACACTCCAGTCACACAATAAAGAAGTGACGGGGATGTGACGCACAGCACAGAGTCAATAACACTGTAATAACCTGTGTGGTGACAGGTGGCAACTGGACACCATGGCGGTCATTTTGGGATGTACAGAAATATCGGACCACATTGTACCCTGAAGTGACATAGTTTGTAGGTCACTTATACTTCAGTGAAATAAAGACAGAGCAGGACTACCATGGAGATACTGCATATGCAAAAAATTAATAACTATTTTAAAATAAAACACTTGTCACATATAGAAGCACATTATTTACTCCAGGCTCACTGTTGGCCATTGTTGTGAGCATTAATAAATGTACACATACACACACACACACACACACACACACATATATATGTATATGTATATATATATGTATATATATATATGCACTCACACACACTATAGGTAAATGCTATATGTTTACATATCACACAGAAATAGATATGAATAAACATACAAATATAGATGGCCTTTGTTGGTGGACAGATACAAAAAATAACCATTAATATTACCTGACAGAGATTTACATCAGGAGCACATCTACTCTGTGGGAGCAATTACTTTGTAGCAGGTTCACTTGAGTTTAAAATTATACAGATGTGTATACCCTTACAAACAATGACCGCAAAGAAAAGAAACTGGCCTGGGAAATTCAAGTAATATTTGACAAATAATGCATACAACATATGCTAAGTAGTGACTATTTCTGTTCTGTTCTTTTGTATTCTTGTAAGGATTTTGATATCCTTAATCACATAATATGCTAGTAATATGAGTTTATTCTTTAAAAAATCATGCCTTTTGGGCCATCTGGACTACAGCTGTTGCTATGAATTGGGTGATTTACCCATTGTGCCTTGGGAACATAGTCAAACCATAATTTTTCTTTGTAAAGAAAGATCAGAAGGGGAAGGTTCAAGTATAATTAGCACCCAGGGGGTTCCTGTCGCTATTAAATAGGATACATCTTCAAAAACAGGGCTCTGAATTTGAAAATGTCACTTTCCAGAGACACTTGGTCTAAGAAAATCCTGCACAGCCGACAGCAGCAGAAGTGCTTTTTTCTTTTTTTTTTTTAATATATGTAACCTATTAAGAAAGTGCATCACGAACATATTAGAGTCAAGAACAAAGTACCAGTAATCTCTGGGGAGAGCAAGCATGACTATTTAGACTAAGGAGGGTGGCTAACATTCACTGTATAAAGATGTCAGTGGAAGAGGCGAGACTAATAAAACTGCAGTTCATTGGCCTGGCTGGTAGCCAGTGCTGCCTGGCCTCATCAGGCATCAGAGTCAAGTACAACAGGTGGTCTGTCACTCGAGAAGTAAGGAGTGGGATGGAGACAGTCTGTAGTCAACCTCCAGGTGTGAAGACTCACACCAGGACCAATGCCACACAGCGAGGACGGCGAGGTTCACGGTAAGACATGCTCTCTGCTACCTGTCAGAATAACTCTATCTCCTCCCAACGCGGGGGGCGTTTTCAAGTTCAATCTGCAAAGTTTCTATGGTTGAAGACATTTGGCAACAAAGAGTGTTCAAATTACCTGTAAGGGAAAAGATGGAGCCCAGCTTTACAAAAGAAAGGCGAGAGACACAGGGAGAAAGAGACAGGGCGAGACAGAGACAGACAGGGACAAGGAGAGAAAGAGAGACAAGGAAAGAGGGAGACGGAGACAGGGAGAGATAGAAACTAGGAGAGGGAGACAGACAGAGACAGAGAAACTATTTCTGGGACGCAACTGCACCCACCCTGTGTAGAAATAGTTCCTGATCTCAAATAGTGAACAAGCTACTGTTTATGTCTACGTGCTGCAAACAGGAAGACCTACAGGTCACTGAAATTGTGTGACATCCCTGACAGAAGCGGGTGAGCAATCTGGGAACACCCTGCCCACAGCAGAGGCCCAGGATATCATGGGATCAGGAGACTGAGGGTGGGACCAGCAGAGGCGGAGGCGGGGGTTGGGGAAGGGTGGTAGGCGGGGCCAGTACTTCCCTCTTTCTACATACACATCACACACACACACCACACACAGACACACACACACTCACTACACTCACCACATATGCACATACCACATACACACACCACACACACACCACACATGCACAGACTACACACACACCATACTCACACCCACACCCCCCCCACACACCATCCACACCCCCCAAAGTCAACACATGCACACCACACAATCACATACACTCAACACACACACACACCCATACCACACTCATACAAAACACACAACCTCATAGAAACATAGAAACAAGAGCTCCTGGTTCACAGTAATTGCACTGTAAACATCAGAATTCTTGCATGACGTGGGCTTGGTGATTTTAAGTCCTTTCTAGGAACAATGTGACGTGTGGGACAAAGTCATGATTTGGGCATCATTACAGGTGAATATTTTACAGAGAACGGTCTCAACTGGCAGTTATGGGCTCTGGTTCCCCAGGCAGGTCGTGGAGACACGAGTCCTCCTGGGATGAGCCTATGCCTGGGATCCTGGTTCTAAGCCCACCAGGAACCTGTGCACTGGCAGACCTTTCCAGAAACACATCAGGCCACGAATGTGGCTGCTCTGAATTAGTCCCACCCAGCACGACCACTGGAGGATGAGAAGTCAAAGTTAACACCTGGGTAAGAGTCTCAAAGGTTACTCCACCAAGGAGTTATGGAGGGTCTTCCCCGAGGCAGAAAAGCCCCAGCTGGTTATTGAGTCTCTCTCCCCATCCCTCTCTTTCCCGTCCCCTCCCCCAAAGTTCTGGTTTCCATGCCTTTCTCAATATCCTTACTAGAAACACTAGCAGCATTTCCATATATATATGGAAATATATATAAATATATATACACATACACACACACATACACACACACATATCCACACATACACATTTCAATAAGGGCAAATCCTCCTAGTCTCCCACTTTAAAAATGGCGAAATCTCCGCTTCAGTTGATGTTTGAAAATGAAGCCACAGTTGCCTTGAGCAGTAAGCCAGGCAAAGTCGGCCACCTTTCCTTTGTGCGCTGGGACCCCCACTGCCTCCTGGGCTCTTTCCGCTGTGGCCTCCCCAGCTCTGGCCCCAACACACACCCCCTTTCAGGGGCACTGGGTCTGGACCGAGGGCTACTGCACACTGGGGCCGTCCATCCGTCTGTAGGGCAATGTCCACTGCCCCTGGTGGAGGCTTTCCTGATGGGATTTCCACGGGGACATGACTGCAGTGACAACTCCAGAGAATCTGCAGGTGGGAGATGCGGTGGCCTTTTTAAGTCTGGAATTCGGCCACTTGCACCTGTTTCTCCTGATCATGAGGGTTTGCTTGCACCTCGGTGTATTCACGACTCCTCTTTGGAGACCCTCGCACGCTGTTCTGTCCTTTTTGCCCCCCGCACGGCTGCCCGTGTGCCTGGCGAGCCCACACGTTGTGCTTGGTCCTGCTGGTCAGCCCTGTTTCTTCCCTGAAGCCGCTTAAACTTGGGGAGTCCCCGCAGGAAGCAGGCTGGGATTGGATCAGACCCCCTCAAGGGCCGGATGCAGAAGTTGAGAATGTGAGTGAAGGGACTGAACTTGGAAAAGCAGGTGGGAGCTAGGCTTCCTGCTTGGCTCCCTTTGTGGCCTGGGAGGGCTGAGGGCAGCAGAGGTGGGGGGCTTAGAAAGGGAAGCAAAACACCAGAAACACATGGGGAGACAAGTTAAAGAGAAACAACACTAAGAGGATACATCTGTTAAGCTCACGGGCAGGTATATACACAATGGAGTCATTTGGGGAGTTAAAGAAAATGGCCAATTTGGTTAAAAATTTGTTGAGAAATTAACTTTACATCTTGTATTACAAAATAACATCAACCTTAAGCATTTGCAAAGGTCTCTTTTGAAAGTAAAGTGTTATGCTTGCTTGGTACAAAACCCGGGGCACATCACCTTCCTGAGTTGCTATCACAGGTCAGTAAGGCACTTAGGTCACCAGCACCGGATGCGCTTTCTTCCTGATCGTGAGCCATGCTGGTTCCCCTCCACCAGCAGGTAGCGCGAGTAAAAATGAGGGTTAATTAGGTCTGCAGCATTTCTTCACTTTTCCTGTAGGAGCTTTCAACAGCCACCTCCCATTTTCCCACAGGACTTGTATGTTTATCCTATGGTACCATTTACAGTATTATTTACAATTTGGGGCCACGCAGTGTAACTTTTACATAATTGATACTATTCCATTTTAGCATGTTTCCAGGGCTAGGATTCAGACACCTAGCTTAAATTTGTTTTACAACTACTCAGGAAGGTAGCATTAGTACACACATATATCTATAACTAGTATATTAGTATGTCATATATATGTATGTACGTATGTGGGGGCTTTTGTTCCTTAAAAAAAAACAAAAAACAAACCTTGGACGCAATAATATATCTCCTAACTATAAGATTGCAAAGTTTCAAGCTGTGAAACGTAGTAAAACATCTGTAAATAACTATAAATTTTTTTAATTATTAAAGCTTCCTTGTTATGTTTGTCAATTATTAACTAATCAAGTCAATAACTGCAGTAAGTTAATAAGACACAGATAAAGTGTTCATAAATATAAGACACATTCCTAGGAGAATCAGTGTATTGAGAAGACAATTTCAAATGTTATAGCTATATTGTGCAGTGTTCTTTAAAGAATATAATGAATAATTTAAATATGCTACTCATACAGAATTACGATTTTTTTTTTTTAGGGCTGCACCCTAGGCATATGGAAGTTCAGCAGCTCAGCAGTTCTGCATGCATCAATGTAATATTAGTTCATCCCTTACTGGATGGGTGCCAGACTCCCAGGTCATTCATGGATGGGTGCAGACTGGAAAAAATGTGAGTTAACTGATAAGCACATTTCTAACTAAGTCAATCAAAGAGATGCTCTGGCTTCTGGTTTCAGTTCTTGTGCGTTAACCAATGTGATTTTCATGGTCTATTTAATCCCATGGTGTCTGTATTTGGGCCTTTTGTTAGAGATTTCACTGTTTAGAAGGGCCCCCATGCATGGGGCTGGGTGTGAGCTCAGTGTGAACGGATCGATAAAACATACTAAATACAATAAGCACGAAACGAGGTTATGTGTCCATCACTCGACAAAAACGTACCCTGGGGTGGAGGGAACCTACCTTGCATTAAATGGCTCAGGGTCATTCATTCAGTATCTGCAAAAACCTACACAACAGAACGACCGTGACCCATAAAAAGAGACTTTGGAGTTTTTGAGACTTACTTTTGGATAAATGTGGCCATTTTTTAAAATAATGATTTTTATTTTTTCTATTAAAGTTGGTTTACGGTGTTCTGTCAATTTTCTACTATACAGCAAAATACACTTTTCAGAAATATTCCAGGAGTGTTAGAAAAGAATGCATACTGCTTCAATAAGGGATGTGATTTTCTATGGAAACCAGTATTATTAACGTTGCCATTATGTAAATAGTCCAAATTTTACCTTTTTGTTTGTTTGAGCATTACTAGGATATATGAAAATCACTATGTAGTTATTTTCCTAATTCTAGTCATAATTCTGTCATTTTGTACATTTTGATGCTATTCTGATAGATGCAGAGAAATTCGGAAATCCTCTTTCTGGTTATTTTATTTTATTTATTTATTTATTTTTTCTCTTAATGGATTTTATTTCAATTATAGGTGTGCATAAATCATCACAAGTCAATTTTACAGATTTTGTATCCCAAACCCCCAGTGCATCCCCCCACCCCCCCAGATTGTCTTATTTGAAAAACCAAGGTTTTCCAAAGTCTGTGAGTCATTGTCTGTTCTGTAAGAAGGTTCATTGTGTCTTTT
>PVHT021183556.1:68840-113470 GCA_004024745.2 Catagonus wagneri
AAATGATCAATCTTTGCCTCCAGTTTATTTCCAATGCCTTGCATCATCTTCAGCATCAACAGTCTAAAGTCTCTTTCTGGGAGGCTGATAATCTCCTCATCACTGAGCTGTTTTTCTGGGCTTTTCTCTTTCTCCCTTATCTGAGTTAGAGTTTTCTGTCTTTTCATTTTTGTAGGTTTTTGGTGTGGTGACCTTTTTGTCAACAATAGAGTTGTAGCCTCTCAGTTCAGGTGTTTGCCTCCCCTGTGACTAAAGCTGGTATAGGCGGGGCTTGCTGTAGGCTTCCTGCTGGGAGGGAGTGATACCTGCTCACTGGTAGGTGGGGTTGATTCCTCTCCCTCTGATGGGTGGGGCTTTGTCTCTGGATGAGATTAGAGGCTTGCTGTGTGCCTGAGGGGTCTTTAGGCAGCCTGTTTACTGATGGGTGGGGCTGAGATTCCACCTGAATTGTTGTTTGGCCTGGGGCTTCTCAGGGCTGATGGGAGGGACTAGATTTTCCCAGAAATGGCCACCTCCAGAGAAATGCAGGCTGCTGAATGTCCCCGAGAGCTTCACCTCCAATGCCCTTCCCCCACAACAAGCCAGAGTCACCCCTGTTTTCCCAGGAGATCCTCCAGGAATTGCAGTCAGGTTCCACCCAGAATCCTCTGGAGACTGCTTTGCCCTGGGACCCAGTGCACGTGAAAGTCTGTGTGTGCCTTTCAAGAGTGGGGTCTCTTTTTCCCCAGTCCTGTGGAGCTCCTGCACACAAGCCCCGCTGGCCTTCAATGACAGATGCTCCACGGCCTTTTCTCCCTGTGCCCGATCCCCAGGCGTGGGGTTTTGACGTGAGGCTCAGAACTCTCAGTCCTGTAGCTGAGTCTCTGTGATGCAGTTACCTTCCAGTCTGTGGGGATTCCCACCCGGGAGGTATGGGGTTGCTTCTATCGCGTAATCGCCCCTCCTACCTCTTGATGTTGTCTCCGCTGTGTCTTCTGGAGCAGAGTATCTTTTTTGGAAGTTTACAGTCCATTTGGTTGAAGGTTGCTCGGCATTTGGTTGTATTTTTGCTGTTATTTGGGAGAGAAGTTGAGCTCCAGTCCTTCTATTCCGCCATCTTAATCCAATCTCCTCTTTCTGGTTATTTTAGCCTTTTATATTCATCTGAACTCTAGTAAAATTTTATTTTGTTTTCTTTAAAGTATTTTTTCATGTGGTAATTATATGGACAAGCCAGATTTATTTTAGTTAGTAATCCTGTTATATCTCATTCTATTGTTTACTCTTGAATTTGTTGGAAGAAAGTAAGTATATTAAATGCATCTCTGTAAGCAAGTTTTTTTTTTTAAGCTAGACCAGTGATCTTTCTCTTTCATTTTGAATATTTAGTTAGTTTACATTAATTGTAATTACTGATATATTTTGTTTAAACTTAATTGTATTTCGAGCATTTCACCTATTTTCTTCCCCTCACTCCCGCCCCCTCTCACTGTTTTTGTCAGTATATTGTTCACCATCTACTTTCAAGTCAATCAAATATTCTTAAATTTACATAAAATCAATTCACTTGGTTTTCTTTTGTTTTATCAGCCAGGGATGGGTTACCTTCTGGTGCAGAGAATGGAGTTAAATATACTGTTATGCAGTAACATAACAAGGAAACCGTCTCCCTCAGACCATGGACAACATCTCTCATATTTTCCATTTTATTTTTCCCTTCAGCAGACATCCTTGACATTCCTTTCCTTTTCCCCATAGGTATACATTTTAATATTTTTATATGCTTCTGAAACACATAATATTGATTTTGCTTGTTTTAATTCATAAAAGGTTATTTTTAGAAATCTTTTTTTTTTTTTTTTTGTCATTTTAGGGCTGCACCCGCAGCATATGGAGGTTCCCAGGCTAGGGGTCTAATCGGAGCTATAGCCTCCGGCCTATGCCGTAGCCCCAGCAACACGGGATCCGAGCCGCATCTGCGACCTACACCACAGCTCACGGCAACGCCAGATCCTTAACCCAGTGAGCGAGGCCAGGGATCGAACCCGCAACCTCATGGTTCCTAGTCGGATTTGTTAACCGCTGCGCCACGATGGGAACTTAGAAATCTTTTTTTATTCAATGATAATTTTTGAAATGTACTCACTCATACATCACATTCTATAAATATATTATCTTTTTCTACTGACTGTAACATCTGTCACTTGCTGGGTTACACGAATTTCACATAATTACTACTGTCTTGTCAAATTTGGACATTTCAAAAATATTTTCCGCTCTGTGACACACATGTTAACTAGATGTCCTTTTCTTAAAACAAAAATCCTCATATAAGTTCTGGTGAGCTCCATCGATTTATCAAGTTGATTATTTCTAGTATAGAGGAATATTATTTATTCTTCTATCGAGATATTCCTGAATTTTCATTTCTTTTCTCAAAGTCTCAAATTTTGTTGGTGTTTCTAGAAATAACTGTATTATTTTCTAATTCCAAATGGAGTTAAATATATTCCTTTTTGCCTTCTTTTTTTTTTTGTCTTTTTATTTTGGGTCGCACCTATGGCATATGGAGGTTCCTAGGCTAGGGGTCCAATTGGAGCTGTAGCCGCTGGCCTATGCCAGAGCCACAACAATGCAGGATCTAAGCCGGGTCTGCGACCTACACCACAGCTCAAAGCAATGCCGGACCCTTAACCCACTGAGTGAGGCCAGGGATCGAACCCGTGTCTTCACAGTTGCTAGTAGGGTTCGTTAACCGTTGAGCCACAACGGGAACTCCCTGTCTTCCCTTCTAATCTTCCTATTTATTCCCATTTTTTGAATAATTGGCCAGAGTTTCTAACAGTACTTTGAAGTAACAGAGGATATTCTTGTGTGTTTCCTGAGTTAGGTTAAGCATGATATTGGTTGAAGATTTTGTCTAAAAATAATTTTTGTAAGTTCAGGAAATCAAAAACAAAAGATAGGTTTTCAGCAGGTTCTCATAAAGGTAACTACTAAGTAACTGACACTGTAAGTCCTGGAAAATTTCCAAGCCTGTCGCATGAGCCAGAACATCAAACCCCAGCAGGTTCTCAAATGCTACAGCTTCTGTGTGAAAAAAGAGGCTCAGTCCTTGTAACGGCCTAGGAACAGGTTTATGACAAATCAACTAAATGTAAGAGAAGAGTTGTTTCTTTTTTCCCCTTCTTCTTATATTATGCACATGGTCACTGTCAGGATCCTGTCTTTACGGAGGTTTGTACAGCTACTGTCTGTCAGCTGGTCCAGATTGTGTGCTTTGCTAATTTCCTGGCAAAATTAGGGTTCCATCTTCTCCAGCAGGATGGAAAAAAGTATAAGCTTATGATCAAGCACGAAACATAGTTGGCAACTGACAAATTTCAGAATATATCCTGGGAAGTATCTATATTTAATCAGAAGTGGGCTAATTTAATACCCCCAGAAATGAATGCTTCTGTATAAAGACTTTGCTGTTCTTTTTTTTTCTTTTTCTTTCCTTTTTTTTTTTTAGGGCCGCACCCGTGGCATAGGAGGTTTCCAGGCTAGGGGTCCAATCAGAGCTACAGCTGTCGGCCCACACCACAGCCACAGCAACACAGGATCCGAGCCACGTCTGTGACCCACACTGCAGCTCGAGGCATCACTAGATCCCCAACCCACTGAGCAAGCCAGGGATCTAATCTGCATCTTAAACGGATACTAGTTGGACTTGTTTCCACTGCACCATGACGGGAACTCCAAGATCTTGTTTTTCTATCATTGACACCTACACTCTGTGTGACATGGACCATGACATGGAGCTGTTAGGAGTGAACAAGGTAAGCCTCACTCTGCAACTTTAATAACCTCTGCTGCAAGTCGCTTCTGAAAGCTTTAAGGAGGCACTCCTGAGGGATCATTTTAATGCACAGTTTGCAGAACCTGAGTGGAATTAATGAGATACTGTGGAATTACACAGCCTACACTCATATTTCAAATTGCACTGTTCTCTGACAATCTGGATGAAGACCGCTATAGTAATAACTGTAATAATAATGACAGTAACAGTGGCAATAATCTCCTAGACACACTGCTACGAAGGACTGTCTTGTCTCCAGTCCATATGGCTTTACTACGTATGAAAAGAGGTAGCGGGAAAAGAGAGTTTACTCCTAGTGAGGAAAAGGAAATATTATTTAAATTAACAGGATATAACAGAGAATTTTGCTCTAAAAAAGTACAACGGGAAGTCTGAGTAGCAGTGTTTAACTACCATAATTTTTACCAAAAAGGCATTGTTATTGTTTAATAAATTAGCCACATTTTAGGATGAACGGTTTGTAAGTATTGAACATTGGAAATGAAATTTCATAATTTTGAAAAAGGCATTTGGTTCACGGCTAAGCAATTATTGATCAACGAACTACATTAAGTAAGACGAAACCATTCATTAAAGGTAAATAAAACTGCTTAATAGTTTTAAAAAATAAGCTAATGCACAGTGTATACTAATATTAAAGGCAAACAAAAGTAAAATAAATATAGTTAGGCATGGTTACTAAATATTAATAGCGGGCATATGATAAAACATAGTAAATGAGAGCATAAAAGTTCTACAGTGTGCCTAATAGTGACATCCACAATCTTAAATACCACTTACTAAGAAAGGAAACACTAAAATCGAGAAAAGTTTTATGTTGAAGCAAGACTACGTTTAACTATAGAAATATATGTACCAGAAAAAATAAGTCTTTTAAATTTTATTATTTTATAAGAATATTATACATGCATATTGTAGACTTGATTAAGAAAAATGGTACTATTAAAATTTTTTTAAAGAATTAAACTGATTTATTTGCAATTTGGTTGTAATTTAAGAAATTAGCAAATTATAAACTACTATATAATTCTGAATTTTTGTTTTCGTTTTTTCATTGATTTAGGGCTGCACCTGGGGCACATGGAAGTTTTCAGGCCAGTGGTTGAGTAGGAACTAAAGCTGCCAGCCTACATCACAGCCACAGCAATGCCAGATCTGAGCCGTGTCTGTTACCTTCACCACACCTTATGGAAATACTGGATCCTTAACCCACTGAGCAAGGCCACGGATCGAACCTGTGTCTTCATGGATACTAGTTAGGTTTGTTACCATTAAGCCACAATGGGAACTCCTGTTGTTATTTCTTAATCCTGGAGTTAAACATTTTGGAAACAAGATTTCTGAATTATATTATACACAGAATGTCATCTGGAATAACCTGGAGTTATAAAGTTAAATGTTCTTAAAATGCACTTGCTAATACTCTTGAGGAGTGATGGTAATATTCGAGTACAGATCATAAAATAAATCTAGGAAAATTCAAATTCCTCTGGGAAATAGTTATCTAGGTTATAAGTTCATTCATCTTTTTGTGAATTTATAAGTCAGAAAAGAGGACAACCTTTCTGAAAAAGTCAAATAATATCAATACCGTTTTATTCTTTTAATCCCCCAAAGTGAAAAACAATGACTATATTCTAAGTATAAATTTCCCATACTATTTGGAATCAAGACTTATCTAAACCATTATTATCTTTTCTTTGCTATGACCTCCTAGCATAATTTTATGTTTACTCATTAGTGGCGTTAGTAAAATGTGCAGTTTTGATAATTGTGTCTAAATTTTTTTTGAAATTAAGTTTCTAAGAACTGTATGCTAGGACAATCAGTCAAAACAAACTTTCAGTCAGAGGGGAGATAGTGAGTTGGTGTTTCATTAATCATTCAGAAAGTCACAGAGCTGCTCCCATGCTGATGGCGCAAGCTCTGGATTTGACTCCACCGCACAACTGCTGACAAGAGCCTGGGAGGCCTTGTAGGACCAGCAGGAACAGGCAAAAGGTCGGCACCGTTAACTGTACAAAACGCAAAATGCTCCTGATTGGTCAGCTCAGTTAAAGCAATCAGAGTTAAGCACATGCCAGATCACACAGTCAAATGGTAGTTAAATGCAACCACCTAATAGACCAGCAAAACTGAGATGAAAATTTAAGATCTCCCCCTTTCAGAAATACAAACTAAACGCCCAGGTACAAGTGCTCTTTGCATATTTGTTCTATTGGTTCCATACAATCAGAAGATGGATCAGAAGATAAATACCTTCAAAGATGCATAATATTTACAGGAAGGAAGTATCACACTTTTATTTTTTACCATTGAGTCAAAGTGTCATCCTTTTATTCAAAACATAAGTGATCAAAATTGTACCACAATAAGTTATATGGTAATAACTACTGACGCATTAACAATTATGTGGTGATTTGTATTTTGAAAGTATCTTTAGTGACTTCAAGTTACAGAGACAACATGTAAACAGCTTAAAAGTCATCACTTCTGTCTTATATCAAGAAAAAACACTGAAGAAATTGAAATCACTTACTTTTCCCGGACCCTTCAGAAAACTGACGTTAAAAGGTAAATCACCACCCTGAAGTCTGGAGAGAAGGGAAAATCCAGAGAGATACAGCACCTGAAATTTATGTACTTCATGCATGGATGAACTGATGGAGCCTATAAACAGGTAGAAACTTTAAACAGTAATTTTGACTGACTGATGGAGGCTGAGGAGCGGACTGCCTTGAGAGTGGGAAGCTCCTGGGGCTCCAGTCTTTGGGGTCCCCACTCGGACATGGGCTTTACTTCCAAGAACCCAAGGGGATCTACCTGTGTGGCTCTGGTAGGAGAAGTAAAGAATAACCATTCTGAAATTATCTCAGAGCTTCTACTCACAGAGACTGGCCTTTCAGGAAAAGTACTCTGCCAGAGTCTTATCCCAACTAGAGGACGGGAACTCCCCCACTTCCCGCCCGCTCCGACCTTCATATCTCCCCGAAGGAAGCAAACGGACTAACCAAAATAATAATAAATGTTATAACTGACACGGGTTAGGGCCTCAGGGAAATAGACTGGGAACTCCAGGCTTGAAGAAGGAAACAGCAGTCAAAGGGGAAAACAGCCTTCCCAGAAGAGGGACAGACTCACTTTGGAGGCCTTTTACTATGAAATAAGCCCACTGAAAGACAAGACATAATTAGAAAACAGGGTAAATATTGTAGACAGCTTCTCATTAGAAACAATGCAAGCAAGAGGAAATTGGAGGGAAGTCTTTAAAATAGTTAAACAAGAAAAGAATCACCAAAAATTGGAGGGAAGTCTTTAAATAGTTAAAGAAGAAAAGAATCACCAAACTTGAATTCTATAAGCAGTGAATTTACCCTTCAATAGTAAAGGAGAAATACTCTCTCAGACAAATAAGAACTGAAGCAATTATTTCTAGCTAGCTAGTTGTCTGTTGAAAGCAATAACAGTAACAATACACTGGGTGTTTACAGCCTGTGGATAAGTAAGTGAACAGATCTGATGTCACAAGAAATAGGAGGGAAAGAATTGGGAACATTTTGCTATAAGGCACCTACTATACACATGAATTGTCATAGTATTTTTTGAAAGCAGACAAATTACTTAAACACATACTGTGTAAATCCTAGCACAAAAAATCCACAAAAAAGGATAAATGATATTTCAAGAGAAGAAGTGAAACTGAATTTTATTAAATGCTAATTAAAACCAAAGAAAGCAGGGGAAAAGGAGAGTAAAAAAAGAAACAAAAAATAAGTGCAGTAAAAATGAAATATTTCAGGATGACAGATTTTAATCTAACTAAATCAATAATCACATTAAAAACGCACAGTTAAAACACACCACTTAAAAATAAGAGATTCTTAGACTGGATAAAAAGAAAACAAGACCAATTAATATGCTGTGTATCAGAAACCCACTCCAAATATACATCAAAGAAAAATAGACCTTTTTGATACGGATAACAAGAAAGGTACAGCTGACATGTTAATTCCAGGCATATCCGATCAGAACAATTAAGGTTATCAGAGACTAAAAAGTGATATTATATAATGACAAAGGACCAACTCAAAGAAGGTGTAACGATCCTAATCAAGCATGTACCTGACAGACTATCAGAATATGTGAGGCCAAACTGGCAGAACTGAAAAGCAAGAGTCAAGTCTACTATTACACTCGAAGATGTGCCTTTATCACTAATTGATAGACACAGTGGGAGAAAAAAAATATCAGTAAAAATTCAGAGGCCTGAACACCACTAACAATACTCTCAGTCTATATGATGCCCATACCAAAGCCTCCAAATTCTCATTCTTCTAAAGTGCACAGGGGCTTTACTAAAATAGACCACATTCTGGGCCATGAAATATGCTTCAAGAAATACAACTGGATCCAAATCATACAAAGTACATTTTTAATACAAAATACTAGAAATCAATAATAGAAAGATGGCTAGAATTTCCCCAATATCTAATAAACAAACAATACACCTGTAAATAAGCAATGAGTCAAAGAAGTCTCAAGGGAAAGTAAAAATGAAGCAAAATTTATGGGATGCAGCTAGAGAAGGGCCTAGAGGAAAATGCATTGTATTGAATGTACATATCGGATAAGATAACCTAAGCTGCCACCTTAAGAAACTAGGGAACAAAAGAACAAATTAAACCTAATGATTAGGAGAAAGACAAAAGACAGACCAAAAATCAATGGAATTAAAAACAGTAAATCAACCAACAGAGAAAATCAATGAAACCAAAAGGTGGCTCTTTGAAAACATCAGCAAAATTGATAAACCTCTAGATGGACTCAGCAAGAAAAACAGGACAGAAATTAGGAATGTCAAAAATGAAAGAAAGGTCGTCACTACTGCTTCCATAGATATTAAAGGGATTATAAGGGAATACTATTAACAACTTTGTTATTTAGATAAAATGGACCAGTTCCTGACAGACTAAAACTGCTGAAACTCATTCTAAAAGAAATATACAACAGGAATAACCCTACATCTACTGAAGAAGCTGATTTTTTTTAATTTCAAAGAAAGGAAAATATCAGGTCCAAATATTTTCACTGGGGAATTCCATTAAACATTTAAGAAAAAAATAGGAGTTCCCTTCGTGGCTCAGTGGTTAATGAATCCAACTAGGATCCATGAGGTTGCGGGTTCGATCCCTGGCCTTGCTCAGTGGGTTAAGGATCCTGCGTTGCCGTGAGCTGTGGTGTAGTTTGCAGACGCGGCTCGGATCCCGCGTTGCTGTGGCTGTGGCAAAGGCCAGCAGCTACAGCTCCTGTTAGACTCCTAGCCTGGGAACCTCCATATGCCGCGGGTGCAGCTCTGGATAAGGCAAAAAGACAAAAAAAAAGAAAGAAAAAGAAAAAAATTAATACCAATTCCAGGTAACTTCCTTCAGAAATCTGAAGAGAAGTAAGCACTTTATTACAGGTCATTTCATAAGGCAATATTACTCTAACACCGAAAAGAGATTAAGGCATTAGAAGAAAATTACAAAAACCTATCATGAACACAGATGCAAAAAATTCTTTAAAATATTATTAAGTTGAATTCAGTGATATATAAAATGGGATAATACATCATGATAAAATTAATTTTATCTAGGATTAATTCCTAGAAGTAAATCTATAAATCTATCAATGTAATTTATTATAGTAATAGACAATAAAAAATACACATGGTCGTATCAATTAATGTAGAAAAATCACTCAGCAAAGTTAAAACCCAAAAACTAAGAGTGAGGAAACTTTCTCATTAAAATAAATGTCTATGGACATTAGAGCTCACACAATGATGATAGACTAAAGAATTTCTGCCAGGGGCTCGAAAGGCAGAGGAATATCTTTTCTCGCCCCCTGTATCCAACAGCACACTGCAAACCCCAGCAGTGTGGACAGACAGAGTAAGAAATAAAAGGTGTGCATATGCGAAATAGAGTAATAAACTGTCTACCACAGACAAAATGCATGCCAAGCTCAAGTCCCCATAAACCACAAAAAACCCTCCTGAAACTAACAAGCTAATTCAGCGTGGTTCAGATACAGATGTAGGATGGGAGACTTTTAAAAGTCAGTTATCTTCCTAAACACTAGCAATGAACAGCTGGAACTCAAAATGGAAAATATATACACACTATTACAATGGCATTTCCACAGCTTAGCAGCTAACTGTCAATCTCACTTCATATGCACAGGGTTTGTGTGTAGACAACTGCAGAATAGTGATGCCAGTCAAAGAAGCTGTCAGTCCCAGGGGATGTGATGTGTTCATGTACTGGAAGCTCCATCTGGCCAAGAGCGATGGCAACTCTTTGCAGAGTTTTGTTTACATTGATATTTTTATTTTAAACTTAAAAATTTTTCATTTTAGATATACAAACTTTAGAAAAGATTCAGATAGTATAGAGAGTTACATACATTTTCTTTTCTTCTTCTTTTTTTTTTAGGGCCGCACTTGTGGCATATGGAGATTCCCAGGCTAGGGGTCTGATCAGGGCTACAGCTTCCAGCCACAGCCAGAGCTATGCAGGATCCGAGCCACATCTGCGACCTACACCACAGCACACGGCAATATTGGTTCCTTAACCCACTGAGCAAGGCCAGGGATGGAACCCACAACGCCGTGGTTCCTAGTCAGATTCGTTTCCACTGCTCCATGATGGGAACTCCGAGAGTTACATACGTTTCATCCAGTTTCCCCTACTGTCAATATTTTCTGTCACCACCATACTATGACTAGAAAATTAACACTGTCACAATAGTTTTAACTGAACTACAGATTTATTCACATTTCATTGGGGGTGTGTAGTGTGAGGACTCAACCACCTGCAAGGCGGAAAACAGTGCAGGGAAGGACTGTGGGCGGGTCTGAGCAGGAGAAGCACAGTAGGAATTTACAACAATTAATTAGCGTTTCTTCTACTGACATAACTATTATATTACCAGTTTTATTTTAGCAATGGTCCCAATTCTTCATTCCATACCACATCTTTTCTTTGCGTTCTCTGCTCCTTGAGATCCTTTATATTTTGACCTATAGATTCGCCACAATCTGAGTCAAATTCCCAGCAAACTTTGTTGGTAAACATCAACAAATCCATTCTAAGAAGCCTGTGTCCGTGCAAACTCTACTATCTTTATAACTTATTGGAAATAAAGAAAATGATTCCAAAATGTTCAAAAGCTTATTTAAATTAAAACATTTTCCCACTTACAATATCTCATCTAAAGTTCACAAAACCTTGAGAGTTATTATTTACATTGTACAACTGAGAACACTAAAGTTTGTCTTTCTTAGGAGCTTTCAAAGAAGTAACCATACAGGGATCAAACTGAGATTGCAGGATCCTAAGTTTTTGCTCTGATACTATTTTTTTTTTCTTTTTGTCTTCTGTCATTTTTAGGGCTGCACCTGCTGAAGGTGGAGGTTCCCAGGCTAAGGGTCTAATCAGAGCTACAGCTGCTGGCCTGCACCACAGCCACAGCAACGTGGGATCTGAGCCACGTCTGTGACCTACACCACAGCTCACAGCAATGCCAGATCCTTAACCCACTGAGCAAGGCCAGGGATGGAACCCGCAACCCCACAGTTCCTAGTTGGATTTGTTTCTGCTGCGCGATGGGAACTCCTGCTCTGATATTATTTATTCAATTAAAATTTCTGTACAAATTGGGGAGTTCCCATCACGGCTCAGCAGAAACGAATCTGACTAGGAACCATGAGGTTGTGGGTTCGAGCCCTGGCTTCGCTCAGTGGGTTAAGGATCCAGCATTACCGTGAGCTGTGGTGTAGGTTGCAGACACAGCTCGGATCCTGCGTTGCTGTGGCTCTGGCATAGGCCGGCTGCTACAGCTCCAATTAGACCCCTAGCCTGGGAACCTCCACATGCCGCAGGTGTGGCCCTAAAACGAAAAAAGGCAAAAAAAATCTGTACAAATTGGCTTAAAACTATTTCAGTTTTTTAAATTAGCTTCAAACTCAGCAACTGATTACATTAAAATGAAGAGCTTGATGAACTGACAATATTTTACTAACAAACTTTCCCTGAAATCAAAGTCTTCAGCTCAAGAATCTATAGAGAAGTGTATTGCATCTTGAGAATCACGGTAGAAGGACAGGGAGTCTCTAAGACTCCCTGTCGCTGCTACATTATTTAGATTCTTCCTGGACAATAAATCCATAAGTGCAATTCATTTATTTTAAACAGCTATTTTCTGAACACTTTCTGTAAACCATGCGCTTCAGAAGATGCTGGGGGCAGGGTGGAAGGCTGGGGAAGGCTGTGGGACTCCGCGGAGACAAGCACGTGCTCCAAGGCGAGCAGGTCTGCACTGGAGGCAGGAAAGATCTGGTTAACACTGTCGAGAGACAATCCTGGAGCAGCTTCTGCCTCAAGCCTGTCTCTACAGCAGGCATCCCAGAGAGATGGAGAGAGTGTCCGCCCACACAGCAGAGGGCAGGACTGCCCACGTTTGCCTTCAGCTTCCTCGTGACCGGGGTTGCGCAAGCTGGGCTCGAGCCCACTGTGCACACAGCATCCCCAAGGCCGCTCCACATCATACCTGCGGGACCAGGGCTGGAGCGGAACAAAAGTGAACTTGAAGCTCCAGCTCTGACAATGAAGACCTTCCTCTGTGACCCAGAGTCTCCTGTCTGTGACGCCCGTGAGGTGCCTTGCGGGCTCCCAAACAGGGCAAATCCCAGACCCAGGAAAAATAAAGACCCTTGACAGGCAGAAATCACATTCATCTAAGTTCAATTTAAGCTTCCAGCCCAGGGGATTTTACTTTATCTATATCACAAAATAGGAGACTGAAAATCAGAATGTTGAGCTAATGTTCTCAAGGTCAAACTTCAGGTCAGTGACGGGATCACATAATGGAAGCATGTGTGCCTGACCACAGCGCCTGTGAGTTTCAGCACTAGGATTATCTGACTCCCTGGATATTTAGGTTTTGTATGGATCATGTTACAGTGATCACCATTTTGAGAGGTGTAAATTATAAATGTAAACGTAAATGGTACATGAGATATATGCAAAATGACAGACCATTAGGCCAGATGCGAACTTACTATCTTATTGGTAGAAGCAATGTGCAAAGCTGTAGGATTTTAATAAAAACTCTCTTGTCTGACCAAGTCAAGTGGTTCTATTCACAATTTATACAAACATGCTCTAACATTAGAAGTTTTGCTGGTATGTCCAAATGGTGAGCATTTCTTAAAACAAATAACTTTGTGCTTTATTTTTGCTATGCTTAATTGTGGCTAAAATCTCTAAGAAAATGATCTGATAGGGGAGTGGCTGATATATGAAGTTTCTTAAAGGACATACAGAGATGCCTGTCATATTAACAATACACCAACTAGTAATAACATATAAATGCTAATTTGCAATGTGTTGGTTATTCTTTTTGGTAATCAATGCCACTTTTCTGTGATATCTTTGCACCTTGAGAAGAACAAGAGGTAGAAACTGTATGATAAAACTTTGGAAGAAATTATATTCCTACTTAGCTTAGTATATATATTGTTTTGGGTCTTCTGGTAGGTACAGTTTTTTGCTCTATAAGATACTACTGTCAGTATTATTGGTATACTTTAATCATGATTTTTTAGTCATTAATACAGCATTTGATACAATGTAAGGGATACATTTTTTATCAACACTAGAAGCTTGTTATCAGTGCATGAATTGTTATACTTGCAAATGCATATGAATTTACTTTTCTAATCATCTCTTTACTTTTGATATTTAGTGTTAGGAATACATATGACAGCTCGGTTTTGTATCCCGTAAGACAATGTTGATGTAGGTACTGACAGATGGCCTCTTCATGTTGTGAACAGAGGATGCAAAGTTACGGTACTGAGGAATGCAATACAGCATGGTGAATGAATTTTCTCTTCCTTATGATTTTCTTAATAATATCTTCTACTCCTAGCCTACTTTATTGTAAGAATACAGTTTATAATATATACAACATACAAAATATGTGTTAGTTGACTATTTATGGTATCAGCAAGGCTTTGGGTCAACAGGAGGCTATTAGAAGTTAATTTTGGGGGAGGAGTCAAAAGTTCTACAAGGACTCCTGACTTTGTCTTTGTGGGGGGTCGGTGGCCCTGACCCCTGCATTGCTCAAGGGTCAGCTGTGTAGTGTCTTAGTTCAACTAAATCACCTGTTCCAAATACATTTTACAGAAGAAGAATACCTTCTTATTTTTTTGCTATGAATTCAATCTGGCTTCATGCTTTTTTTCTTTTACAAAATATAGATGACATTTCTTATGTATCTAAAAATGACTATTTTTTCCTATATTCTGAAATATAAAGTCAACAGCTCTTTATGAGAGTGTATTTATACTTCATTGACTTTGCTTTCCTTTTTTTTTTGTCTTTTTTTGCCTTTTCCTAGGGCCACACTCGCGGCATATGGAGGTTCCCAGGCTAGGGATCTAATTGGAGCTGTAGCCACTGGCCGATGACACAGCCACAGCCACAGCAAGTGGGATCTGAGCCGCGTCTGCAACCTACACCACAGCTCACGGCAATGCCAGATCCTTAACCCACTGAGCGATGCCAGGGATTGAACCCGTGACCTCATGGTTCCTAGTTGGATTTGGTAACCACTGAGCCACGACGGGAACTCCTCCTTTTGTTTTTTTGAAGCTTGAATTTATCATCATAATCTTGGGAACTCACTGAGAGTTTTGAGAATGCTGGTAAGCTACATCAAGCAACTGTAATGTGGAGTTCCCATTGTGGGGCAGTGAAACGAATCTGACTAGGAACCATAAGGTTGCGGGTTTGATCCCTGGCCTTGCTCAGTGGGTTAAGGATCCAGCGTTGCCGTGAGCTGTGGTGTAGGTCGCAGACATGGCTCGGATCTGGCGTTGCTGTGGCTGTGGTATAGGCCGGCGGCTACAGCTTTGATTAGACCCTTAGCCTGGGAAACTCCATATGCTGTGGTTGCGGCCATAAAAGGACAAAAAGACAAAAAAAAGTATGAAAAAGAAAAGAAACTATAATGTAAACTCTGAAATTTCAAAAGGCTATTCAGAATCTATGATGCTAAACTTCAAATATATTTTTTGATTCCTTTACTTACGAAAGAATCTCACAGAATACCTTCTAAGTAAGAACCAACTGGCTTCACTTTCCATTTGGAAAGATAATGATTCTGTATTAGAACAGAAAGCACCTCCTTCTGATCTTACATTATCTTCAGTGTTGCTGAGTGAGGATACTGTTTAGTATGGGGCGTACCAGTCCCTTTTATTAGAGAAGTAATTGTGTGGGACAGGAAGGGGCCATGTGTATTATTGGAAATAACATGTGAATGTGTATCTTTATTTGTGGTTGCGTACTTATTTCCCTTGTTCCAAACTAGAATGAAATGTGGTTTCTGTGTTAGGATGAAACTCTCTACACAGGGTTGAGGCCGAGGCAGTGTGGATAACAGCATCCTTCTGTCCAGAGTAAACGTATTCGTTCTTTCCAGAAATGTTCACACCGTACCATATAAATCTCAGGGAAAGGATTGATGGACATCAAACTCTTAAAAAACCTCACTATGTCCTTTTCAAACCCTGAGATGCTTAGTTACTAGGTACATCTCTGGGGTGTTTTTGAGTTGAATGTTTGGTAAGTGCTGGCAGCACCCCCCACCCCCAGTGCAGTGGATTCTGACCCACTGGGGCTCACAGCAAGCCTGATGATATTGTGACCACTGCCCTTGTTTACAAAAGAGCACTTACATCGCATATTGTGCAGAACTGTTTTCAAAGAACACGTCAGACTATATGCTGGAAAGGAGTTAAACAAGGACTTGGTACAAATAGTCCTTTGTTGCAAGAATTAATTGAGGGCTATGCCCACTTTTATACTTAATAACAGACAACTGCATAATTTCGAAACATAAAATTTCGAACCAGAATATAGAGGGAAGATAAAAATCAATCTCCCTGTAGTTTCATGGAGAAAATAAAATGTTTGTGTAAAATCAGAAATCGATCACTTAAAGAGCAATGTGCACAAAACAATTGTTTTTCAGGGAAGAGTCACAATATCGACACAGTAAAAACCATCCCTTTTCAGTTCTCCGAAGAAGACAGACAGATGGCCAAAGAACACATGAAAAGATTCACAACTTTGCTGACTATTAGAGAAATGAAAATCAAAACTACAATGAGGTACCACCTCACACCAGTCAGAATGGCCACCATCAAAAAGTCTACAAATAGGAGTTCCTGTTGTGGCTCAATCAGTTAAGAACCCAACGCAGAGTCCGTGAGCGAGCAGGTCCCCTCCCTGGCCACACTCAGCAGGTTAAGGATTTGGTGTTGCCATAAGCTGTGGCGTAGGTCACAGATGCGGTTGAATCCAGCACTGCTGTGGCTGTGGTGTAGGCCCCAGCTGCAGCTCTAATTCCATTCCTAGCCGGGGAGCTTCCATATGCTGCAGGTGCAGCCATAAAAATAAAAGGAAAGTCTACAGATAACAAATGCTGGAGAGGGTGTAGAGAAAAGGGAACCCTCCTATGCTGCTGGTGGGAATATAAACTGGTGCAACTACTATGGAGGACAGTATAGAGGTTCCTTAATAAACTAAAAATAGGGCTACCATATGATCCAGCCATCTCACTCCTAGGCATATATCCTGAGAAAACTGTAATTCTAAGATACATGCACCCCAATGTTCATTGCAGTGCTATTCACGATAGCCAAGACATGTAAATAACCTAAATGTCCATAAACAGAGGAATGGATTAAGAAGATGTGGTACATGTACACAATGGAATATTACTCAGCCATAAAAAAGAATGAAATAATGCCATTTTCAGCAACATGGATGGACCTAGAGGTCATCATACTAAGTGAAGTAAGTCAGAGAAAGACAATACCATATGCTACCATGTATATGTGGAAACTAAAATATGATATAGGTGTATCTACAAAACAGAAACAGAGAACAGACTTGTGGTTGCCAAGGGAGTGGGGGAGGGATGGACTGGGAGTTTGGGATTAACAGATGCAAAGCACTATATACAGAATAAACAACAAGGTCCTACCATATAACACTGGGAACTATATTCAATATCCTGTGGTAAAGCATTAACAGAAAAGAATGTGAAAAAGAATGTATATACATATAACTGAATCACTTTGCTGTACAACAGAAATTAACAAAACATTGAAAAATAACTATGCTTCACTAAAATAAATTAAAAAAATAAAACTGTCCCTTTTCAGGTTATGCTCTATTTTTGAACAAATACTCATTTTAACCCAGAAATAATTTTCAAACATCCCAAAACAATAACTTTATTTTTAATTATAAATCATCATGCAACATTTCCCAATAATTTAATTTAATTTCTGTGGATCTAGTAAAAAACGTAGAAGAACTTATCATTTATTAAAATTATATTTTATGGAGAAGTATGTCAATTTCAAGAGTATATTAATATGCTGATGTCAACCGTTTCTTAATGAAAATTCATATTATCATACAGAGGATATCTTTAAAAAGTCCACTCTAGAAATGAAATATTAACAGCAAATAGTTGCCCATTAGAAAAATGCATAAATAAGGGCTTACTCAATGCTATTTTTAAAATAAACAAATTTATAAACATAACAGAATAATTTCATAAATTATCTTTCTTAATAGGGTTCTGCAGGCTTCAGAGCAGGAAATAGAGAAAAATGACGGTGTCAGGTCAGAGAAGAAGCTGCTCCCATGTCTAGTCTTTCTGTGAATAAATCTTAGGCTTTATGGCTTAGCATATATAAGCACGACTGGAGCCTTGACAGTTTACAGGTCCCCGACATGGAACTGAAAATTTCAACTGGTCTTCGGTGGGATATCACCTGTTAAAAAAGACCATACTCCACCCCTACCTTTTCTTTCTATTGCTGAATGCCTCTGTCTGCACATCAAACATTCCTGGGCACCACTGACCTGATACACAGGGACTCAGGACAACTACCCCCTCCCCCGCCCCGCCTTGCCTGAGGGGACCAGGAAGAGGAAGCACAGAGTCCTTGCCTTTGGTGCTGAACCCACGGCACTTAGACCCTCAAGGCAGCAACATAGGAATCAAAACTGCTTTCCTCTAAACTTCTCCCCTTCTTCTAGTGCGGACTTTGCTTTAAACGCTCCCATATTCTGATATGAAGTAATTAGCAATAAACAACCACTAAAGAATATAAGGAACTCTAAGTAAATTAACACCACAAAATTATAATTGCTAAAGCAATGAGGGAATGAAGGTATAGGCATTAATAAATGTGATTAGAATTATAGTTAAGGGTATGATAATACCTCTTTCCTGAGATCTTAAAAGACCTACAGAGGATATTTTTAATTACTGAAATAATATCCTGTACAACTTATGTTAATATATTTAAACTCTAGATAAGCCAGCATTTATTTGAGAAAGCATAAATTAACATAATTGTAATAAGAAGCTATGTATATGTACACACACATGCATGCTGCAAATGACAGGAGCAATAAAAATGTGAAAGATTTATCAAAAAAAAAATCCCAAAAAACCAACAATAGCTCCTAGCTATAGAATTCTACTGCTGAGTTATTTCAAATTATCAATGTATAGATACTTTTTAAATTATATAAATACTGTTGACTATAAAAAAGATGGAAACTCTCCAACTTTTCTGTAACCCACCTGATTAAAAAGCATAGGAAATAAAATTACAAGTGACATTTAATGTACAAAAAAATTCTGTAATTTCTTAGAATTCAACAGCATTTTATAAGTATCATCAATTAAAAGGAAATAGAAATTAAAAGAAGGTTTCATTTGAGGAAATACATCCTTAAATCTTTATAATTTATATATTTCGCATTTTACAGATGAACTCACACATTTAAATATATTGTCAAAGGCCACACAACTAGCGGGGAATAGGATCCTAAAAACTATGCTCTTAGCCAATAAATTATGGTTCCCAACAGGATAACACACAAAACATAAAGAAATTCTTTAAAACAATTAAACACACACACACACACACACACACACAATCAAAATTAGGAGCAAATCTAACATGCTGGTTAATTGAGTCACAGTCTTTGAGCATCTGTTTAATTCTCACAGAATAAAACAGAGAGGAAAATATGATGAGTTATAGGATTCTAGCTTCTGAAGAAAGGAACCTCGAGTTGTACCAAAAAAATGTGGTGAGGACATAATGGAGACCATGAAAAGGCCCACGAAAAATAAGGTGGCATTTTTGTAAGTGTTCTATAAATCACCTAGATTACTGAACTCAGAATTATCTGTGACACAGTCTGTTTCCTTGTCCATCATATCCACTGTGTGAATTCCATCTCAGCAATATTACCCAAATTCAATTGCTCCTTTACTTCCACATCTGCTGTCCTCGCTGGGACCTGCGTGCCTCCCTTCTAAATTACTGAGTGGCCTTTTACATGTCTCTCCTGGGACTGTCCTGCCCAAACACGTTAAGTCACCCCTGTAGCACAACAGCAAAGATAAAATGTAGGAAGACGTTCTGAAATGCTCTCTGCTCAAAAACTTTGACTATTTCGTGTGTCTGACTCTAACAATTAACTCCAAAGCCTTCATCTCTGGCCATGACCCACTTGCACTGTACCTTTTAAAAGCCTTCGTACCCAGAACAGAAGGACCCGCCCTTGCCTCGAACGTGCCCCACGCCATCACTGCTTCCAGGTTGCATCTTCTATTCTGTCCTTTCTCACCCAGGTTTACCCGGGGAGATCTTTAGGTTATTCTATTTTTTAAAAAAATGGAAGTTGTATATATTTAAGGTGTACAATGTAATTAAATATGTGTGTGCACGCACGCATGCACACACACACACACACACACACACACACACACACACATACACACACATATAATATAGTGAAATGATTACTTGGCCTGACTTATTTCTCTGGGCACAGCGTCCTCCAAGTTTATCCACATTGTTACAAATGGCAGGATATCCCCCTTTTGAAGGCTGAATAATATTCCATTGCACGGCTATACCACTGGGTCTTTATCCATTCATCTCTCAATGAACACAGGCTGTTTCTGTATCTTGGCTACTGTGAAAAATGCATCAATGAACATGGGTGTGGAGATAGCTCCTTGAGATACTATTTCATTTCCTTCGGATACATGCTCAGGAGTCGAGTTGCTCATCATATGACAGCTCTACGTTTAGTGTTTTGAGGAACCTCCACAATGCTCTCCACAGCGGCCGCACCAACTTAAATTCTCACCAACAGGAGGGTTCTCTTTTCTCCACATCCTCACCAACACTTGTTTTCTTTTCTTTTTGATGGTGTTGAAATCTTTGATAGATCTTTTTCCTCTTTTATCTCTATGACTATCTCCAACTCAACATTTCAAAATATGAAGGTGTGCAAATGTTTGTTTAGATGCATTTTGTGGGTGAGGGTAAAAATATTAAAATTATATTATTTTAATTAACAAAATTTAAAGAGATTAGATATGTAAAAGCATAATAGGTACATAAAACCTATAATAAGAAAAGCATTTGAAGCCTTAGGATAGTCAAGTCTGAAATAAAATAAAAATGTCAATGAACTTCTGAATCTAACCAACAAAGTAAATGGCCAAGTGGAGCACTAACGATCTGTCACTGGTCTAAAGGTTGCTCTGCTTATGGACCGCCATTGGGTGGGTAATTCAAAAATATTCTAGGGTAGACTGCTTTGACTTTGGTGTCACCAACTACAAAATAAATGCTTCCAAGGCCCTTTCTAATGCTCTTAATTTGGTTCTGTAAGTCCTCTCTCAGATTTAGGACTGCTTTTGGTGTTTGTAGAAAACTGGTTAAAAATCTCTATTCACTGTTCATGCTCGAACTAGGAATCCCACACTAATCTGGCTACTTAAAACATTTTAGTGACTTTTAAAAATCAGCTATAAAACAACATTCTTAGAGTGTAGCTGATTAACCTTCCGAATGATAATTTTGTGATCAAACAATTTTTTTTTTTTTTTTTTTACAGAGGGAAGGAAAGAATACAGTAAAGGGACCTAGAAGCAGTGGCTTTTGTAATGTTGATTTTATGAGTCAGAAGAGCTGAAAACTGAAGAGTTATATCACAGATTGAAGAGGGGTATGCTTATCTACTTATGTCAAGTAAGAATCTAGAATTTTATTTTTATTTTTTTTGTCCTTTTATGGCCACACCCATGACATATGGAGGTTCCCAGGCTAGGGGTCCAATCAGAGCTGTAGCCACTGGCTTACGCCACAGCCACAGCAATGCAGGGTCCGGGCCGCGTCTGCGACCTACACCACGGCTCACGGCAACACCAGATCCTTAACCCACTGAGTGAGGTCAGGGATCGAACCCACAACCTCATGGTTTCTAGTCAGATTCGTTTTAGCTGAGCCATGATGGGAACTCCTAGAATTTTTTTAAAAGGTAAGCTATTTTTCTTTGAGTTACTTGAAGGTATACACTGGACAGATTTGAGCACATTCATTACTGACTACATTAGCCAAAGAGGGGAGAACATTATTTTCCTTTCTACACGGACAGAATGTAATTATTTTATTTAGTGCTACTATATTTCAGGTAGACTTAACTCATTCATGGTAAAAACACACCATGGTGTCAATTTGACCTCAAGTGAGGAAATCATAAAGACTGAAGAAATATCGTATTGCTGGCAGTTTCTCCCTCACTTTTTCCAGAACAGAGGTGATACTGAACAGAATTTCCTAGGCCGTAATCTGCTGAAGGCCCACCTCCAGTGTACCGGCAGCTGAAAGGTTAGAATTGATACTGAAGCTGGTTGTACCTTGTCTCGGCCTTTGGCCCTGTGCAGAAATGACGTCATACTTTCCCACCTCTTCCATAGAGCTACCAACATCCTAAACTGGCTTTTTCCTGACGTTCCATCAGGGGAGGATTAGTCTAAATTCTTACCTCTGTTTCTATGGACAATTGAAAACAAATGATCTTTATCCCCTGATGAGGTGACTTCAGGAAGTTTCCTTCTTGACATATTAACATAAATACTGTGCAGAGAATCAGAACAACGTGAAACAAAATCCTTGTTGTTTGTGAGAGACACTCCTTTCAGACGCGTCATCTTCCACATGCCACATGCACTGAGTCCCTTCTGCATTTTGTGGGAGGTTATGCTAAAGTGATCTTACACCAAACGCATCTTTTCATTCAAAAGGTGGGACTTTTGGGAGCGGGGTCCCGGAGAAGGCTGTGACTGGCAGAGGTATATGTGCATACTGCTCAAGTGCTGTCCTGAAAAGGCTCCAATGAGGAGACGTGGGGGCTGAACAGCAAGGCAGGACCTACTGCATGCTGGAAGTGAGTTTCCAGAGCAGGTGTATTCAGATACGGAAACAGGGAGCTAGGAGAGGAGACCTCGAAGTCCTTCAGGTCTAAGGAAACATACATGATTCCCTCTCATTCAGACGGGCACTTGGCCAGTACTCACGATCATGTGAGCTGTGCTAGAGTGAGTGTGGGGAGGGGGTGGGGACCCAAGGGAGACAAGGTCTGAAGAGAATCCTGAGCTGGAGGGAGGCAGGGTGGTGAGGCTCCAGGAACATTCCTATACCAGTGGGCGGCTTTCTGCACACTGTTTAATGTTTGAATGTCAGCTTGCCATTAATGTGCAAATCACTTAATTTACCTTTGAATAATAAAAGAGATTTGTGGCTTTAATAAAAGTGATGCTATCACATAGCTTTTATAATTAAAATTGTTTAAACAGGAGTTCCCATCATGGCACAGCAGAAAAGAATCCGACTAGGAACCATGAGGTTGCGGGTTCGATCCCTGGCCTTGTTCAGCGGGTTAAGGATCTGGAGTTGCTATGAGCTGTGGTGTAGGTCACAGACGTGGCTCTGATCTGGCGTTGCTGTGGCTCTGGCGTAGGCTGACGGCTATAGCTCTGATTAGACCTCTAGCCTGGGAACCTCCATATGTGGTGGGTGTGGCCATAAAAAGACAAAAAAAAAAAAAAACCTTAAACATTACTTAATGACTAAAGACCAATATAAACAGCATGATTGAAATTCAAAGTTTACCTCTAGGCGTTCCCATCGTCGCTCAGTGGTTAACGACTAGGGACCATGAGTTTGCAGGTTCAATCCCTGGCCTTGCTCAGTGGGTTAAGGATCTGGCGTTGATGTGAGCTGTGGTGTAGGTTGCAGACAGGGCTCGGATCCCGCGTTGCTGTGGCTGTGGTGTAGGCAGCAGCTACAGCTCCTGTTAGACCCCTAGCCTGGGAACCTCCATATGCCGCGGGTGCGGCCCTAGATAAGGCAAAAAGACAAAAAAAAAGTTTATCTCTAATAAAATACTTGCCACGGGATTGTAACTTCTGGCTAAGACGATAACAGCCTACACTAAATAAATTTCACATTAAGTAAGTTATTGTCCTGTCTGCATATCCATTATTCACATTTTTCGGGAAAAAGGCAAAAATACATTCTCTGGGCAACACCTGAGATCAGATGTGTCCTGTAATCACTGGTGTTAGACCTGCAGGATGCTGGACCACATCCTCTACTGTCCTGTGTGTCAGGGCCTCCTTTCATCGCTCAGGAAGTTCAGCGTTCTAGCAGGGCCAGTGTGGTGTCCCTGAACAAGCCAGGGCCTTCAGTTCACAGAGATCCGCCTCCACCCCAGATTAGCAGGGAAAGTAGCAGAGCCTGAAGAGCCTGGCATTGAAGAAGGTCCTGCCTGAGCTCAAACCCCACTTGCCCCTCTTACAGTGTCTGTATGACCAGCCAGATTTCCTTGATGACAACTGTTAGGCAAGTGACACCACTGTCACCTTCACGAGAGGCATCTGAGGATGTCAGCTCACTTCAAGATTCAAGGTCACCCAGAAAGACAATTCACACAGCACTGGCTGGACAACGTCCCATCCGAACAGAGGGGATGGTCCCCACAAACTGCCTCCTGCTGCAAGACAAGGACCCCAGACTCCCTGCGCTGCGATGGCACGGGAAGGGGTGACCAGGTGCTGGGTGACATGCAGGCGTGCACAGGACAAAGGAAGCACATGGGATCACACAGAAGATGTTCCCACATGAGGCAGCGGGCTCAGCACAGGCAGGCTCTGCCCCTGTGGAAGACTTCCAGGGCCACATGCCATTCTCGCACGGCCAGGCAGGAGCTGAGACACTGCATTTCTCGACAGCTACTACCTGGAAGCTTGAGACCCTTAGAGTTTTAGGGGTCTTTCCATCCATTCCTCCGTTCACACAGCTCTGCCCCTGGTGTGCCATGTACCGCTTGCCTGTCAGATGTCAGGATGCGCCCTAAGCTGTGCCCACTCTGATGCCATGTCCCAGGGAGCTCACTCAGTTGAGGCCTTTCCTGAGTCTGATTCATACAGAGATGAAGCCAAAACTCTGACACCTGAGAGACTGAGTACATAAACAGACAGCGGTCAAGTAAGACCTCACATATGAGGTGGGCAGCAACTGATCCAGAAGCCAACCTCGCCCTCTGCAGCCATCAGCCCAGGTCAAGCAGGGTCTGGTCACTGACCGCCAGCTCGCCTACTTTTAGCCCCGGATTCCAAGGCAGGGCCAACCGCAGAAGGTCAAACACATGCCCCAAACCCATCACGTGAGATGCTTCTGGGACCCACCACCTCCAGATTCCTGGGTCCATGGCCTCCAGGCAGAGCACAGCTGAGGCCTCCTTTTCACACAATGAAGCGTTCCCTCTCCGACCTGCCTCAGGGTCTCCACCAAACTCCAGGGAAGGTGGCTGAGTCCCTTGCTATAGACAGCTCTGCATAAACAGCAACCGCTTGTTTTAAAAAAACCTGCATTAAGGACCCAGCATAGTAACTGTTAAATTATAAATTCAGGTGGTGATAAGATATGCCAAATGTTGATGCTGGCGTTCTATGAAACCAATTCTGACTGAAACATCTGTCCCCAACATTTCCTCCTTATCCAGGATTGTGAAGAAATGAAATCAGCAGCCAGTTTTTTCAAAGGCATAACCAGTATCTCAATTGTAAAAATAATGCCATGTAAGCCAAAATACACAATCTCCAGAAAGTCAAATGATATACTATGACATGTGTTGGGTTAAATGTAGTTAATTATTTTATTAGCCATCAAATCAATAAAAATAAAGATTTAAGAACTCTGAATATATAATCAAAAGAAAGTTTGACTTGAAAAGTTCTTTTGTAAGAAATTTTACACACACACACACACACACACACAGATGCACATGCACATGCACGCGCGCGCGCTATATGGGGTGGACACTTGTTTTAAAAGATTAGTCCTAATTGACCCGCCAGTTTCACTCTTACCAAATGACTTGGTAACTAACTACATTACAAGTGATCAGTTTTGGCTTTAAAAGAAAAAACAGATGTAAACCACACATTTTAGACACAATAATCCATAGGAGGCATTGCTCTAGAGTTCATATATGTGGAAAGAAGATCCAGCGGTTATCATTTAGATTATGGAAATCTACAGAAAGACATTACTTGATATAATAATTGAGGTTAAGGGAAAAAAAACTTAAACACTTATGAAAGTTAGGGATAATATATGACTAGAAGTGAGTTTCATTGTGCATCCAACAACTTAACATTCATTACAAAACATATTAGAAGGAACGAACAATAAACATAATACAGGGAACAAATGTAAAACTATAAATACGTTTTCATCACTTACCTCTTTTCACGTTTCCGCTTGAGCTCCTGGTTGTATCTGAAGGACATGGGCAGTGCCCTTCACATCTCACTGAGATCTGCTTTCCTAAGACACATGCCTGGTATTCTAGCTTGCACTGTACAAAAAGAGAAAAAGCAGTGTTCAAGTAGATTCAGCTGTATCCACAGGAAGTCAAGTGACAACACTCCACCTGCGACTGGGTGGCGGGAGCCATGAGAAAGAGAACCGGAGTAGAGGGTGACCCTGAGTCCAAGCCTGTGAGCACGGCTCCCCATTGCTGCATCCAGGCCAGTTTCTTAAACGTTTTTGACCTCAACTTTCCATATGGACAATTGGGATACTAATATCTAATCTAGCAGAACCTGAAAAAATGATACAAGTGAACCTATCTACAAAGCAGAAACAAACTCAAAGAGAAAACAAGCGGATGGCTAGCAAAGGGGAAAGGTAGGGGGAGAAATTTGGAGTTTGGGATTAACAGCTTCACACCATTACATATAAAATAGAAAACCAACAAGGACCTACTGTACAGCCCAGGGATCTGTACTCAATATCTTAATAATAACCTGTGGTGGAAAAGAATCTGAAAAAGAATAGAGATATACATGCGTATAACAGAATCATATTTTCTGTACATCTGAAACTAACGCATTGTTAATCAACTATAATACAATAAAAAAATCGAATCCACAGAATTTGAAGAATTAAAGGGTAGCAGACCAAACTCTCAGCAATTTGAACAAAAGCTGAATGAAATTAAAGGCAAATGACTAATGTTATCATGGCATACAAGGAGTTTTTGGTCTACTTCTATTTCATTTTTATTTTCTTTGTAAACATTACTTTTGATAGAATTTTAAGCACAAGTATCCTTAAATCATCCTTAAAATAAAATTTTGTCACTGCACACTTGATATGATTTTAAAAATTATGAATCTACTCCCTCTTTTAAGAGGCGATATTTACCTTCCTCCTCTAAAAATATAGGTCTTGCTAATTCTGAAGTCATGTGATCTCTTTCCTGGCTATACCCATAATTTACTCAGTGCAAATTGTTTTAAAATTAAATAGGGTAGACTTTCTGGCTCCAATCGACCAATGTACCAATGACTAATTTAATTCAGGTTCAACTGATACCAAGAAGCACCGGATGTACCTAATGACTAATCAGATTACTCACATTTGTATAGCATTTATTTTCTTGTCAAATAACTCTCTAATGGACAGGCAAAATTCTTAACTAGACCAGCAGCAAGGGATCAAAAATTATTACACTTTGAGTACATCTGGAATGGCTTAGTGGGCCTCTGGGTAAGAATATACTCTTTCAAGGGCATCATTATTATTTTTTCATTATTTAATGTTTCAAGAATTGAAAAAAAAAAGATCTTGGTAATGTAAAATCACAGTGAATTTTAGGTGTAATTAAAAATGCCCAATAGCTAATCACAAGTAGAAGTATCAAGAGTTAAGGAGATTTTGAGTGCTTTAATGAAAGACAAGCTACATAAAACTTTCAGACTTTGAATTTAATATTCTTTACTGTAACTTCTAACAATATTTCAGAAACCTGGATTAGTCATAAAATAATTCTAACTCATGACATAGTTTGAGAAATGTTCAAGAGCAATTTTAAGAGGCATATGAACAGACAAAGCTAAAAGTTAGTATTAATTATGGCTAACATGGAATTTGGAATCTGAAACTGTCAGCTCCCTTCAAAGATATGTTATGCCATACCCACTTACACTTTAAATTTAGTTTATTTTAGCCATGATTTTTTAAATTAAAAGACGAATGTCTGAAAAATTCTGGAATGAACAACAAAGATGCACGAGTTTTAATTTATTAAAAAGGAATTACACATATGATGCTCAAAAATTGATGATTCATTATAATGTTGCTAAGAAAATAATTTACCAGAAGAGTACATCATTATTAAAATTTGATTTAATTTTCATCAAAAAAGTTTCGCCTCAGTTAATTTTCTTTATTACAATTTAGAAATTTCAAAGTTGTCTTTACGACTTGCATATGATGAAGTGATGATTTTGTAAAGGATTCTTTATAAAGAATTACTTTGTAAATGAAACAATTTCTCTTTCAGAAGGATTCTCAGGAACACTTCTTTTCTGTATGCATTTCTGGAAAGAGCACAATCAGATGCATAGCAAAGAGACCACGTGTATACAGTTACATGAATCTAGTTATATGGTTTCTATAGTCAGAAAACCATTTAGTTTTCCACTTATGAACCGATTTTGAAAAAAAATTCACGGAGAATTTTATTCAAATAATAAGGATATTAAAAGTACCATTTAAAAAAATTTTACCTACAACCACTGATTGCATTTCTAATTGATAATATTCACTTTACTTAATTATCACAAAGCTGAAATATTTATAATAGTGGAAGTGAAGTAAAATATCACATAAAGGGCATGCTCATTAGTCTGTAATTACCACAAAATGCAAATACTCTGGAGAAAGACATGATTAATGCTTTCCTGATCATCTAAGGCCCTGAGTATGGAGAACACTTAGGTTGGAAGTTGTGAGAAGCAAGCCTGCAGAGTGATTTTTCTAATGGTCAAAATTGACACTTGCTGGGGAAAAGAAGTTAAAGTCATTTGCTAAAAAACAGAATCAAGGAGTTCCCACTGTGGCTCAGTGGAAAGGAACCTGGCTAGTATCTATGAGGATGAGGGATTGATCCCTGGCCTCACTCAGTGGATTAAAGATCTAGCCTTGCTGTGAGCTGCAGTGTAGGTTGCAGACATGGCTCAGATCTGGCGTGGCTGTGGCTGTGGTGTAGACCAGCAGCTCTAGCTCTGATTCAACCCCTAGCCCGGGAACTTCCACAGGCTGTGGGTGTGGCCCTAAAAAAAAAACGACACACACACAACAATAAAAACAGGGTCAAAGAAGAAAATGTGCGTTTACGGTAGAGATTTAGGCCACCTTCAGAAAGGACTCCATCTCCCCGGCCCCGGGATGGGCTATTAGTAGGTTCCTGAGATGCTGCAACTCCAGGGCCCCGGTGTAACCCAGCTGGCTGGCGGTGACTTGATCCCAGGGGACTCTGGGGACATTTCTGGTTGTTACAACTAGGCGTCTGCAGGATTGCTGCTGGCACCAAAAGTTAAGAGGATGGAAATGCTGCTAAGCATCTCATCATGCACAGGTCAGCCCTTCCAAATAAAGTGTTATCTGGCCTCACGTGTCAGTAGGGCCTGGCTAGGCACTGGTCTCCCCAAAGACAGTGAAGGGTTAACTAAACTCTCAACATCTCCTTCGTATTCCCTCAGGAATCTGTTTCTTGGGCGTTCACTAAAGTGATGCCTACAAAGTGAAAACAAATAAACTACTAGCTACAAGAACTTTAGTTACCCAGAAAACCCAGAAAATACAAAGCAGCCAAGACAAAATGCAGTTCATAAACAGCTACTTTCATGAGGCATCTGTGTGAAGCACTGTGTTAAGTGGTTTTGATGCATTATTCTTTTGATCACTGAGTAAGACAGGCATATTCTTAAAAATAAATTTTACAAGAATAGCAGTAATGTTCTATTTGGTATTGTAGTGATAAAAATGTTTATTCGAGTGAGAAATCAGGGAGTTCCCGTTGTGGCTCAGCGGGAACGAACCCGACAAGTAAACGTTGGATGTGGGTTTGATCCCTGGCCTCAGTCAGTGGGTTAAGGATCTGGCATTGACTGAGCTGTGATGTTGGGTGGCAGATACGGCTCGGATCTTGTGTTGCTGTGGCTGTGATGTAGGCCAGCAGCTGTAGCTCCAATTTGACTTCTAGCCTGGGCACTTCCATATGCAGCACTAAAAAGAAAAAGAAAAACCAAGCAAAACAAAAAAAGGTAGGCAATTGTAAAATGCAAGGGGAAGTTGCAGGGAAATATCTACTGAGGAAAAGTATGTTTCATTAAGTGGTTCTGAGACAGGCTGGGACCCAGGACCCTTCATTGCAGTGCCTACACCTGGACCATTTCCTTCAGCATCAAAAACAAAGAAACTGTAAGGGACTAAAAATAGCTGCATGCATGCTTAGTTGGGGCAAATTATGGATAACAAGATACAAAAAGACCAAAAATCAAATGGGCACTTCTGAGGAGCTAGGAGCAAAAGCAGGGAACTGTGCCATGTCCCCTGCACACAGCCACACTGCACCACCAAGGGGTCAGCTGACCACCTAGGCCTCCCCTGGGCCTGATCCCCCCCTGGATCCCTCACCCCCACCCCATATAAGGAACCAGCCTGGCCCCCAGCCCCCAAGGAGTCATCAAGGGAACCAGTGTTTTCACTCTCTCCTCCTGCAGCAGGGCCCCGCGTTAAGCCTTGTCTGAATCCCTTGCTGGCCTCATCAATTTCTATTGACTAAGGGGGTCCAAGAACGCATTGGTAATAACATCCACCAAAATACATCCACCAAACACAATGTTCAGATAAAACTGGAATTTACTTTGCTTTAAGAAAAACCAGATGGGAACTGAGGTAACAGACTTTATAGAGACGTCATGTATCTTATTTAATGTGAATATTCATATAGCTTCATAAAAGAGATGTTGATCTGTTTAATCCCACTGGGGACAGTACATAAGACCATACATTACCTTTTCAAAATACACTTTAGAAAAAATCTAAATTCATAAATGCACGTGACCCCAAAGTTTCAGAAACGAGGTCATGAGCTGTCCTTCCTGTCACACAATCAAAGAAAACACATCAATGCCCTATTAAGTAAAGTTCTTAAAAACTCCTGAATACCTAGAATGTGGGACAAGGTGACAGACTGATGCAGCTTCAGACACCGAATCAGGGAAGACATCAAATCTCGGCCTCAGTGTCAGTGAAATACATGAAACTTACTCTTTCTAACCCTTGTTTTTCTCATTTGTTAAAAGGAATTGGGGGGGGCTTAAATGAGGTAATTCAAGAAATAGCATATGGGATAAAAAGTAATGATACTGACAGACTGTAGCTGCACCTGCAGAATAACTGTTAATTTTATTATATGACCTCTCTCACCAAGGCAATAAAGGAAAGGTTGGTTTTAACATCTGAGGGCTCAGAGTGTTCAGATTCAATATTTCAAACTTAAAAAAATCTGTATAGGAGAAAAAAGTATACACTGGATCATATTCTAAACGAGCGATATTACTTACTTTTTTTTTTTGGCTGTATCCACACCACAGCAGTGACAATGCTCCCTTATTCACATTATTTTAAAAGTTAAACTATTCAGATGATCACGCTGAGCACTGATAATTTTAACGACTTACTAATGACATGTACCATGTGCTTTTCCTAAATGACTCACCCGGGAAGAGTAGGCATGTCCATCTGAGCCACAGACAGGGTTTGCGGAGACCCCTGAGCACTGCCTGCAGGTGGATGGAGGGGGACCCCGCCGCTGCTTATGCCCGGCTCCTGCGTCTTTCACACTGTTGGAAAAATAAAACAAGCATACTTAGTGCGTTTATTTAAAAAAGTGACATTAGCAGTGTGCCTTTTCTCCACTGTCATTGTAACTCTTGAAGATAAATTAGAATCAGTGACCTATAGTCTCATTTTCAGGGTGTGGATCCTCACGTACGGTGTTCTTCAACGTCAACTTTTGTTTCATAATCAAGCTTTGCCTACAATAACATGAGAGTATATTCCTTAAAACTATTCCACTAGTCACATAAAGACTATTTACACTTCATCATATGGGTTTCCTGGTTTTAATTAGTCGTTGTGAAATGTGATTTTTAACATCCCCCAAAACAGAAGCAAAAGTTGCTCAACGATAAAGGACTCACACGTTTGGAATCTTCCCAAAGTCCCCCTAGATTCCACCAGAAATGGTACCAGAAAACAGACACCTAATTCCCAGGGTGTCCCCAGGTGCCTGGAAGTAAGAGCAGCAATAAAAACAAAACTTTTCCAGCAAAGACCAGCACTTAGAGAGCCTGACTAGGGGGTTTGGTGAAGGCCAATCTTCTTTTTATTGTGTGGAAATGACTCAAAATACACCCATCGGGCTCTGATCTGGAATAATATGGGAAACCCCATTCTTTTCTGTGACTGACTTCTGAATTATTTGCTTCTCCACTTTGATTAAATTACTCCTGCTCTGACTATTTGGGTAAACAATTTACATAGAAAGCGCAAAGGCCTTAACAATAGGAATAGAAACAACAGAGAACTTCTATAAAAGCATTTAGTAGTTTAGAGTCCTCTGGCGAATCAGCATCCACTCCTGTTCGTTAGAACTGTGTGTGGACAGAGTGGTTTGATGTCAATATCAGGATGAGAAAGGAGGTTTTACCAGAAACATTTGCTTCCTTTCCGCTTTTAATTTTTTTCATGAATACAAAAAAAGTAATCCCAAAAGACTATTAAGAAGTACAGTGTTAATCCTCGCTACAGGGAAAGAAGTTCAAACTACATGTTTCAAATTTTGCTAAAATGTGGGTGGGCTTTGAGGAAAGGTTTTTTTTCAGGCAGACCTATCAAGAATCAATCAATGAAACTGCTCTTAAGGATACTACGGCAATTTTTTCACATAACTAGAAAAGTAAACATACAATTTATAAGAAAAATCAAAAGGTGCTGAAGAGCCAAAACGATCTTGAGAAAGAACAGATCTGGAGGCATCATACTCTCGTGACTTCAGACTATGCTATAAAGCCACAGCCATCAAAACAGGGTGGTGCAGGCACAAAGCAGATACACAGATCGATGCAATGGGATAGAGAGCTCAGAAATAAGTGATTATACGGTCAATTGACGTACAACAAAGGAGGCGGGGGATTAAAAGGTACAGACTACTATGTATAAAATAAATAAGCTACAAGGATATATTGTACAGCAAAGGGAATAGAGTCAACATAATAACTTTAAATGGTACATAATCTATGAAATATCAAATCTCTGTTATGTATCTGAAACTAATATAATACTGTCAATTATACTTCAATAAAAAAGAAAAAAACAGATTAGGCAAAAGCATCACTAAGCATTTCAAAGACCTTTAATCTTGGAAAGGAAGGCTAATTTTTTTGATATATCAAAGCCTACTAGCAATTAATTATTTTGAATTATTATAAATAGGGTAATATAACTTTCTCCCATTATTGATGTACAAAAACTCAAGCCAGCTGCAAAACTCTGAAAGTTTAAAGAAAACACTCTCCCAACTGCAGTCCTCTTAGAATAAGCCTTTTCAAAGAATACCTTTTTTAAAATTTGTTTTTATCCCATTTTGAAAGGTTACTTTCCATTTACAGTTATTACAAAATATTTGCTATATTCCCCGGTGTTGTACAATACATCCCTGAGCCTGTTTTACACCCAACAGTTTGTACCTCCCACTCCTCGATCCCTATATTGATCTGTAATAGAACCGTTTTTCAAAAACATACACTTCCATTTTGAAGATTAAAGTTAAAAATTTATTTTTTTACCTTATAATGACATCCTATATGCACTTTCCCTTAAAGAGCAAATAGCTGTATATTTGAACTCGAGGAACTGAAGCCATTAAATATCTAGGACACGTAGTGATTTTTTTTTTTCTCAAGATCTTTCTAACATTTAGAAATATTTAATAGTCAAAGAAATATTTTTTTCTAAATATTCCACCATTCAAGGCGCTTATTTTCATACCAATACTCCTGTTCTGCTTCTAAAGGCGGGAATTTAAAGTAATAAGTGTTCCTTCCCAGGCAGGTGGGCTGCATGGCCCTTTCTCCCCCAGCTGCTTCTCGCCCTGACTGCCCTGCGCTCTGGTCCTCCAGCATCACTTTCCAGCCTCATCTCATCTGAAAGCCCACAGCCTCTTCTTTCCTAACAACCTCCACGTTCATTCCTCCACTTTTGTGAACTCAGTTATGGTCTATGTGATTTTCTGTGTCACTAACCACACTGAGCATTTTAACAATATAATCTGAACACAATTCCCATGCTTTAGGATTTACCTTGATTTCAGAAAGCATAAATGATGCAACCAAAACAGCAGAAAAAGCTCATTCCAATTTGATCTGAATTTCAATTTTGACTGTGTCTTTAAGGCAAGTCAGCAAACTCCCTGGGTCTTAATTTCTTCACTGATACATGAAGCTTCACCTGTACAGATAATTTGATCTAAAGAATTCCATGAGACTATAAATCTCTATTAAAATTACTTATATGAAGACACACAACAAAAACAGAAGCATAGACCGTGCATACTGGCCATGTGCTGTGATTTGCTTAGATCTTGACCTGTGTTATGAGTGACAAAAATGAATCATGATGTGTGAAGGGTGGTGTAGGGTGGGGCTGGTTTGCTGGGGAAACTGAGGATGGAAAACTCTGTGACTTCAGGCAGCAAACAAGAGCTATCAAGGGAGGTGGGCTGTGTGGTGCCCAAGGAAAGAGGAGGACAACACAATCGTGTTTAGGGAGCCCTGGTTTCTGTGAAAGTTCCTGTGATACTTGACTGCAATATCAA
The DNA here is from genome assembly GCA_004024745.2 of Catagonus wagneri. Classification (NCBI taxonomy): domain Eukaryota; kingdom Metazoa; phylum Chordata; class Mammalia; order Artiodactyla; family Tayassuidae; genus Catagonus; species Catagonus wagneri. Next base: position 102,936 of record PVHT021183556.1, read on the forward strand.
GGAAAACGGCCCATAAGTTACAAAAAAAAATCATATTTACACTATAACTGATTAGATATTCTTCTCAAACTGTATATTCCCAGAATCTGACATCACATGCTATAATGAACTCTTAGTTCCTTAGGCTGTAAATATGCAAGTAGAATAAAACACCAATTCATTCATTCATGTGAAGGAACCTATATCTTAATTTCTTAAAGCAATGGAACAAAATAGCACAAGCGATTGATTTTAAGCAAAAGTCATACTCTACAAATTCAAAAGGAATTTGTCTCTATACTAGGAAACACTATTAGAAATGTGGCTACTAAATAGCAAATATACAAAATAAGTCGGCATGGCTTATTCTACCACTTGAAACTCTAAGTGAGATCCACAGAAAAAGCTCCCTTGTAGATATATTTCGAAATACAGTGACGGCAGTAATTAATAAAATGTATCCTTAAAAACTATTCATAACATAAATTCATGCTAAAAGTTGACTGTAATAATAAGTTTTTGTCAACTAACTTAAACAGCAGCACTGCCAGGAAATCATCATAATTAGTGATTTAGTGACAAATGTTTTACAGGGTAATAAAATTAAACATCAGAATTTAAGAGATGTGGATAATTTATAATCTCCACTTCTTTGAACAATCTTAAAATAACTCTGCAAAGTTATACAGACACTTAGGATACAATAAAATTCAAATTAAGCTTACGTTAAGGAATAGCGTATTTGAACACTGACCTTACAACACAGCATTTATTGAAGCCTCATTTTCTATCAAAGAATATTTCATTGACTATTCTAAAGCTGTGTTATCCTTGAGATATTTGGATCCTGGACAAGTTATAATGATATTTGAATAATAAATATATTCTGTCAAGAGAATATTTTTAATTAAGCAGCGAGCATACTCCCAATTCCTGAAGACATCACTAAAAAAACTTAAAATTTCGAAAGAAACATCACCACTAAGGACACTCATAAAGTTTTTCTCCATCTGAGCTCAAAGAGACTGAATGAATAATAAGGCCCTGAAATGTACAAGGCAGAGGCAATGTAGAATTCAGATTTCAGTGTTCAGGGTCTCTACTGTTTCCACATATTTAATTTGAAACATTATTCTAATTACTAAAGACCTCGTCACTTAAACTATGGAAAAAGCATATTCAGCCCCAAAGGACCTTCATTGTATAAGACACAAAGAGTCAGGGTATGAGCTATTGACCAGAAATGCCCATAAATCTGTTTTCAACAACATACAATCAACAGACTGGGAATTCATGATCTTACGCATAATAAATCAATTACCAATTAGTAAGTATATATAAACGTATTCATTTGAAGAAGTGTCAGAAAGCTATTTATTCCTTTCAAACCAATAAAACAGTACTAAGCAAAATTTCAGGAGCACTGTTAAATACTCACACAAATTTCAAGATAGATTTTCATGTATTTTGATAGCCTTTTATGTGCCATACACACGTATTACGATTTGGTCAATTACTTTGGCGGTCTCATGCTGCGTGCATTCTTCCCTAAGTTTTGAACCAGGAGATTGAGGGAATTTCATTATTTTCTCAGGAATCTATAGCTTGTACTTGGTAGCTGTGGAATTCAGGTGTTCTTTTCCCTTTGACACTGATGCTTTTTCTGCCATACACGTGCATATAAAATTTTAAGTTTCATGAAAGACCACACTCCCATGTTTATACATTTCTACATCAGTTTCACTTAATAGGCTAAAAAAGAAAAATCACAGCATAGCTCAAATTTTTCTTAAAAAAAGATGCACCACCACCAGTGGTGCCTGGCTAATTAAAGCTGAAATTTATCTAGAGTGTAATAAACAATACAACACCACATATGTGATTCTGGTTCAGTGAATCAGTATGAAGATGAATATAAACTGGTTCCATTTAATCTGTGTTGACGTGTATATTTCCATGTCAGATAGGAGCCTGTGAGAATGTTTGCTAAATCTACTTCCTATATTTAAAATAAGAATTAGGAAATGTTTCATTTTTTCCAATTATTAATGTTCACAAATAAAGTAAGCTTTTAGCCATTAACCGTGTCATTACTTTAACCTTCGGTAATTCCATAGAAAAGTATGAGCTAAGATTTGGGTTCACAAAAATGTGTGATTCTTAAAGATCAAGGAGAGTCTAGATTTGGAAAACTGCCTTCACATTTTTAAAATAAGTGACAGATATGCAACCTAAAAAGGGAAAAAATATTCCACCTAAAAGAAAATGCCTAACAATGCAGCACTTATCAAAACACATGGGAATAGACTGATCACTCAAGATGTATTTTATATATAAAAAACATGCCTTGATTATGAAAAACTCTCTATTTTTGTTTTTCTGAACATAAGGAACTATTTTTTTTTTTTTTGCTACTGTTGACTAAATAGACCTGACAGCCTCAGCAAAAGCCTTTAACAATTAAAGGCCGCATTTCACTTAAGAAAACAATGAACAAAGGTCACCCAAAGTTCAGAGAAGGAAAACAGCTTTCTCTCCATTGTGTTGTCTTCATGGAGTCATGGGTACAGCCTCCTTGTCCAGCCTCCTCCTTACTTTCGGCTTCACTGGGAAAGGAAGGTTACAGAAACAAGAAAAAGAAAAGCAGCCCCATGATCTGCTTGAGTCTGACTTACAGGCTGAGAGAGAGGTTAAAAGTTCGAAACCTCCACCATGCAGGAATTTTTACAATAGTTTTCAAGTTAACTACGTAGTAAAATTAAAGAAGCCTAATTTGATTCCGAAGTACTTATCTCTCTATCTGGTGGTGTTCAATTCCTGTCCTGAAAGCGATCCTGCTAAACAAGCATGCATCCACCGACTCTGATGTAACCAGCAGAGTCAGATTTGCTCCACAAGGAAATCTTCCTCAATAAACATTTTCTCGGTAGCTTCTGAAACCGAAACACTCTAACACTGAGTTCCTCTTTTGAGTTTATGATGGATGAACCTTTCTATCCAGAACTCAACCCCCTTGCTTTTCCTGAATCCGTTCCCCTCAGCACTGAGGAGTATCAAAGAAGAGGCCATATGCAAACCCCAGTGTCCATGTCCTTCGGTTTCCAGGGCCTCCCCCACCGAGGCTCAAAAGGCTGCTCCAGAGTTAATGATAAGGAAACAGCGAAGGTGAAGGAACTAAGGAAAGCTGTTGGGCTGGGAAACTGGTGACAGTTTAGACTGTAAATCCAACACACAGTTGAATCATTGAACTCCCAGTTCGCTCCAAGATACAGATGAAGGCCCTACACACATTTCTAGGTTGTTTTTACAGGAAGGAGGCCTCCCCACCAGATGAAAACTGCTGACAGCAAGAACACAAACTCCAGATCGGTTGAAACCAGAAAGCTGATGATCCTTGAAACTTCACCTCGATGCCAATCAACCTGAGAACTGCACATGCACTGGTCATGACATCTGCAGCCCCCCTTCCTCACATGACCTTTAAAACCCCTTCCCTGAAAGCCACTGGGAAGTTGGGGTCTCTTGAGCATGAGCTGCCCATTCTCCTTGCCTGACACCCTGCAGTAAATGCTGCCCTTTCCTTCAGCACAATACCTGGGACTCAGAGCTGGACCCCTCAGCAGATGTGAACTCCTTAAACAGGGAACCACGGCCAGAGCAGTGGCTGCTCTGTCAGCAGAGACCAGTCCTAAGCTTCCCAAACCAACATGCTGTTGGGACACCTCATGTCTCCATAAATTATCGCAGCGCTGTATTTTTTCATGCTACTGATTTTTTTTTGGGGGGGGAGGGTCTTTTTAGGGCTGTACCCATGGCATATGGAAGTTCCCAGGCTAAGGGTCAAATCAGCTGCAGCTGCCAGCCTAGCACCACAGCCACAGCAATGTGGGATCTGAGCCGCATCTGCATCCTATACCACAGCTCATGGCAATTCTGGATCCTTAACCCACTGAGTAAGGCCAGACATTGTACCCTTGCCTTCATGGATACTAGTTGGATTCATTACTGCTGAGACATGACAGGAACTTCTCTACTAACTTTTAAGGGAACTATTGGAGCCAGAGCTGTGAAGAGTGGACAAGAATGATGTCCCATTGTTCTAGATAAACAGTAAAAACAACAGTCACATCCATAAGCCTCATCTGACCCAGGGTGTGGCTGGAAGAGCAGAGGAGGAGGACAGTGGCTGCATCTCTTTGCTCCCGAGCATTGAGGAGCGGTGGGCCCTGGGGCTTGTGAGCAGGAGAGACATACCCAGATCCCGAATGACAGGAGAGGAGCCACGTGTCACACCAGGAGTCTGTTTGAGAAGAGCAATTCACAACAATGAAACAAATGACCCCATCAACATATGGACAGAAGACCTAAACAGACATTTCTCCAAAGAAGACATACAGATGGCCCACAGGCACATGAAAAATGCTCGACATCACTAATTATTAGAGAAATGCAAATCAAAACCACAATGAGATATTACTGGTCAGAATGGCCATCATCAAAAAGTCTACAAACAATAAATGCTCAAGAGGGTGTGGAGGAAAGGGAACTCTCCCACACTGTTGGTGGGAATGTAAAGTTGGTACAGCCACTATAGAAAACAGTATGGAGGTTCCTTAAAAAACTAAATATAGAACTACCATATGATCCAGCAGTCCTGCTCCTGGGCATACAACTGGAGAAAACCATAATTTGAAAAGATACATGCACACCAATATTCACTGCAGCACTATTCACAATAGCCAAGATACAAAAGCAACCTAAATGTCCATCAACAGAAGAATGGATAAAGAAGATGTGGTACATGTATACAATGTAATACTATTCAGCCATAAAAAAGAATGAAATAATGCCATCTGAAGCAACATGATGCAACTAGATATTCTTGTAGTAAGTGAAGTAAGAGAGAGAAAGACAAACACCCTCTGATATCACTAATATGTGGAGTCTAAAATGACACAAATGAGCTTATCTAGGAAACAGATAAGCGGAAGGAGTGAGGGAGGGAGTGACCCCTGGTCCAGCACTTAGTGTGGCTCCTATTCTCTTAGCTCAGCTTATGTCCACTTAAGAGGCAGAAATTCTATAGCACTGTTTTGTTACTGCATAAATTTTTACAAACACTCTGTCAATTATGTCCTGGTTAAAAATCATTATGACTTGCCATATTAAAAGCCCACCACTTAGAATAGGATAAAATAATAAAATGGGCTCTAAATTCAAACTAGGTCTTATTTTTCCTAACAACTGTCTTATGCTGCAGCATGAAGGAAGACAGCAGAGTTTTACACCCCTTCCTTCAACTGTTTCAGACCATCAAAGTCTCTGTTCAGCCTTGTGTTTTAGAATCTTTAACACACTCTTCAGGACACATGGAGGGAACGAGCATCAGGAAATGAACAATCTGCTCCCCAAGACAATGGGGTTGGGGGGAAGTGATGTATACTGGCTTCTTTCCAACAATTCTTCATCTCTCCTAAAAACACTGCTAATTTGCTGCATTTTTTCCTTTCTCACTTGACTTTTTAGAATAAAATCCATTGACTTTATAGTCTCATGTTAATTTCCTTTGAAAACTACTCTGCCACAGTGTCTCCTGCCCTCTGACAGGTTCCCCTGACCTCTGGGGCCACAGAGGCTCAGGAGAGAAGTGCCCTACAGCCCACTCCCCACAGCTCTGCTGCAGGGGGAGGGGTAAAAGAGGCCAGTAACTTACCGTGTTCAAGGGCTGTTCACTGCCCAGAGGCTGGGGGTGGAGCTGCTGCTGCAGAAGAGGCTCGTGATGCTGGTGCAGGCTCCCAAGGCTGAGTGAAGGGCCTGGAAGGTGCTCTCGGGGGACCCGACCCCTGTCTTCCTACTTGGAGGAGAAGCTGAAATTGGTAACCTAACCTGAAGCAGGTCTGCTCTAGACTCAAGACCAAACAAGACGCGGACTCCCTTTGTGCTTCCTGTCGGAAGCTTTGTTTGCTCGTTTGTGTTTTGTTTGTTGATTTTGTTGACCTTGGTCTGATAAAACTCAAGCTTGGATTACTTAGGATTTGGAGCCTAAGCGAGCAAAGAAAGCCTTTGGCTTATTTCGATCCTAGAGATAAATAGCGCAGACATCCTGGTTTAGGTAAAGAGCTCCATGGGTGATGGCAGAGCAGACTGTGAGCATTGGGTGGTTATGCTGAGGCCCCAGCATGGGGTGTAAATTTCTTTATATACACTTTTTTCCTTGCACATGTGTCCCTTGGAGAAAACTGTGGGTATTCTGAGTTCCTCTAATCACTTCCCATCAACTGGCCAATATGCCCTCTCTTTGGTAAGCCTCTAAGCCTGTTTACAGAGTCCAGCCCCTAAGTCAACAGAACAAGGACAGCCCTTCCACCAGAACTGCCTTTCTTGATTTAATATGTGGCTAATAAATTTTTATTGTGTGCCACCACTGAAATTTGGGAATAAATTTGCTACAACATAATATTACCATAAATAACACAGATATTTAAAGCAGTCTAGACATATTAATATCTAAATTACATCTCATTTTCACACAGACCATAAATGAAAGGGTAGAAAGTAATCCCTGACCTTTCTGATTTCAAATCAAGGCATCAATTCGATTATTCCAAATAAAATTTACTTTAAAAAATATTTATTAACTTCTTGAAGTTCCCCAAGCTTAGAACCTCAACCTTGAACTTGAAAGTGTGAAGATATAAAGAAAGCAGAACCACAATTCTGAAGAAAATAAACACTGAAGTCAGTGTCATGCTTGTGAATTTCTTAAGCAATTTGAAAGAATTCCAAAATGTGCTCTATTTTAAGATAACTAATGGAAATCACACGAAGGCATGAAATTTAATTTTTTCACCACTCACTTTAACCAAGTCTGCAAATATGTCTCTATCCTACTGAGAAATCCAATAATGTTTTTCTTCTCCAAGTTAAACACATAAATTCACACAACAGCCGGAGTGAATTTGGGGATACAGTTTTTTCAAAGCTCTGGGAATTTTTTAGGAAAATTATTGTTTAAAGAGCAGCTTTATCACTGTCATTAAGAGAAAATAAATTATGATATAACAATCCTTGGTGAAGCTAAATTGTCCAAACCCTGAGACTGGAATGGAATGCAGATGTTCAGTAAACTGCTGAAGCCTTACTAAATATAGAATGTAAGAAGAAATTAAAATGCAGTTATGAATTATTCATTGAGTTTCATGTTCAGTAACCATGAGAGCTCACGGAGGTCTTCGATTCTGTCAGCAACTCAGAGCCACACAGAGGCAGTCACCTCCACAGAACTTCCATGTTCTCAAGGAGATGAGGCAAATTATACATCTTTTAACAGAAAATTGTCACCTTTGGCATTTGCTCCAGGCTACCTTCTCCAGATCCCATTTGAAATAATTTTGTGAAAAGATTTGAGATCTGTATTTTCTGATGACCTATTTGAACTTACTTTTCAGACCTCTGCCTCTGACAGAATTTGAAAATGTCTTCATCTTCATGCAAAAGTGCTGTTGAAAGATATTTCAACTTCTGCTCTTTCCTTAGCACCCCTGCCTCTGCATCGCAAGCAAGATTAGGAAAAACTGCTAATAGATATTTACGTCAAAATTATTTTCAGACCAAAAAAAAAAAAATCCACCGGTTCTATTTAGTAATTCAGTAATGTCAGTAATGGACTGTTACTTCAACTCCACAAAAAGACACTGTTTTATACTTAGAGGGGAAAAGCCGTCTTTAACCACAAAACCAAGAGGGAGTCCCTCTCTAGAGTCAACGTTTGATCAGATTGAAAGGAGAACGTTTATAAAGACTTGGTTTCAAGCTTTTTGATGCATAAGCCCCTCAATCTGTCAGTAGCCCTGGCAGGAAGCGCCCTGGAGGAAGATGGGACATGAAGGCCAGAGCTCCAGTTCTGAGAGTGAAGCTTCCAAGAGCAGGGCTTGTGTGCAAATATGGCAGGAAGATTCTAGACCTTCTTGTACAAAGCACTTTACAAATCTCTAAGTTAATTGAAAATATCTCATTAAGTTAATGAAAAACAAACCCCCAAACCTCCTTGTGCTGCCATTTGTTCATTAAGAAATTATATGATGAATGACAAAAAGCAACTCTTTTAATTGTGTTACTCATGACAATTTAAAAAATGATGCAAATATTCCAGGATGCAAATGCACTATATCTAAGCCTTGCAATCACAGCTTCCAAGGCCCTCATAATCACCAGGAAGGAAAGGTCTGAGGTCCTATATCACGAAATGACTTGGTGATAGGGACCCGAGATTCTTTGTACAGATATGCCACGTTTACACCCAGCACATAGCTCATTGCTGTAAATTCTAATGAAAACATTCTGTTAGCAGCAGTTGAAAGCCCTTTTTTCCCTACTGATTTAAATATAAGTACTGTTGTGGGAGTCATGCATTGCTGTGATGACTAATGAAAGTGAGTATCTTTTTCTTTATAATTTTGTTTTCCCTTCTACTGTTAACTTCAATTTTTTGTCATTTAGCATTTTTCTCCTTGTGTTGAACACAAGTGTAAAAAATAATTCCAAAGTCAATATTTAAAGGGGGATCAGCAAGGAATCAGACGTCAAAGAGCAAATGCTAGGGAACAATTAAGTTACCTTCTCCTTGAGGTTTGTATGCTTTCTCTGAAAGGAGAATTTGCAACTTCTGTAGAAGATTCACTCATCCCAATAATGTTTTGTTTTAAAAATCCGGACCAACTGTTTATTAAATTAAAAAAGAATGTTACTTTATATTTAAAACACATCTCTATGCAGGGTTGTTCTGGCTTGAATGGCTGGGTAGGCACCCTGAGAGTGCCAGCTTAGCGATAACATCCAGACTTTTCCCAGCTCAGGAGTTGGCATCACGAGATTGACAGATTCTTGTGAACATTCCCTTTTTCTTTTTTTTAGGGCTACACCCATGGTATATGGAAATTCCCAGGCTAGGGGTCCAATCAGAGCTGCAGTTGCTGGCCTACACCACAGCCACAGCAACACCAGATCTGAGGCACATCTGCGACCTACACTACAACTCACGGCAACGCTGGATCCTTAATCCACTGAGCAAGGCCAGGGATCGAACCTGCGTCCTCATGGATGCTAGTCAGATTCACTGCCACAGAGCCCCTTCTGGAACTCCCTTGAAAACATTCTTAAACTTCACTGTGTTCCCAGGATGTCAAGGTGCTCAGGACTTGAGGGTTGTGATTCTTTTTTTTTTTTCTAATTGTGTCCACACTGTATGTGCAGAGAGATTGTAGGTCAGTATCATTAAATCATTTCATATTTTTTTTCTTTTTTTGAGCTGGTGTCAGAAATCTTCCCTAGAAGGTTTCAGTAAGATCGAGGAGCAAAGATGTGTTAGCAGTTATCCTGACAGTTAGGATGTGAATCCTGTAAGTTTTTCATTCCAAAATCTGCCATTGCTATGTAGCTTCTTCATGAAATCAAGGACCTCTTGGAGTTCCCATCGTGGCACAGCGGTTAACGAATCTGACTAGGAACCATGAGGTTGTGGGTTCAATCCCTGGCCTTGCTCGGTGGGTTAAGGATCTGGCGTTGCCGTGAGCTGTGGTGTAGGTCACAGACGCGGCTCGGATCCCGCGTTTCTGTGGCTGTGGTGCAGGCCAGTGGCTACAGCTCCGATTAGACCCCTAGCCTGGAAACTGCCACATGCCTCGGGTGCAGCCCTAAAATGTCAAAAAAGGCAAACATACATACATACATACATACATAAATAAATAAATAAATAATAAAATCAAACACCTCTTCTTTCAAATATCTGTCTAGTTCCTGAATGCTTTTAGTATATGCTCCTTTATTTAAACACAAAAGCAATGTTGACGAGTGTTTTGCCTCTGGTCACTGGTCACCTTTGGAGTTTTATGGTTTCAGGTCTTACATCTAGATCTTGAACTCATTTAGAGGTTTTTTGTTTTTGTTTTTTTGTATATGGCATAAGGAAATGCTCTAATTTCATTCTTTTACATGCACCTGTCTATTTTCCCAGCATCACTTGTTTAAGAGACAGTCTTTTCTCCATTGTATATTCTTGCCTCCTTTGCTGTAGATTAACTGAACACAGGTGAGTGGGTTTATTTCTGGGCTCTCTGTCTTATTCCATTGATCAGTGTGTGCATGTGTTGGTGTCAATACTATGCTGTTTTGATTACTCTAGCTTTGCTGTATAGTCTGAAATCAGAAGCATGATAGTTTCAGCTTTGTTCTTTTTTCTCAAGATTGAATAGGCAGAACTATCTTTTTTTTTTGTTTTTTTTTGTTTACCAGGGAGCGCCAGGATGTCCTGACTCCCTTACTTGACTTTTCCTTCTTGCCAAGCAAGAGGTTTTTTTTATTTTTTTTTATTTTTGCATTATAGCTGGTTTACAGATTTCTGTCAGGTTTTCCAACTGCACCATGTGGTGACCCGATTACATGTACATATATGGATTTGTCACATGTAATTAGATATAGTTCCCCGTGCATTACAGTTGGAGCTCCTTGCTATTCCATCATTAAAGCAGTAGTTATCCCCACTCCCCCCCCCCCCCCCC